>CM041779.1:180623788-180764822 GCA_023374045.1 Limonium bicolor | reverse complement strand
TTTGATAAATTTTAAATTTTTTATTTTTGTATGTGCATATTTTTTAAAATTCATTGTAAATCTTAAGTTTACGAAAAGTGAATCAAAGGTTGTTAAAAAGTGAATCAAAGGTTATTAAAAAGTGAATCAGAGAGTTGCGTAAAAGTGAATAAGAGGTTTATAAAAAAGTGAATCTCATAAACAAAGATTGTTTAACTAATGCGATTCTGATTGTTTGACTAGTGTGAATCAGAGATTTTACAAAAGTGAAACAAATGTTGTTAAAAAGTGAATCACAAGTTTTTACAAAGTGAATCAGAGTAATAAGAGTAAATCTCGTAAGGATAGATTGTTTAACTAAAGTGATTAAGAGGTTTAAGAAATATGAATCAGAGGTTTTTATAAAGTGAATCATAGGTTTAAGAAAAGTGAATCAAAGGTTTAAGAAAAGTGATTATCGTAAAAAGAGATTGTTTAATTAAATTGAATAAGAGGTTTAAGAAAAGTGAATAAGAGATTTATAAAAAGTGAATCAAAGGTTTTTCCAAGGTGAATCAAAGGTTTAAGAAAAGTGAGTATTTTGATTAATACTAGTAAAAGTTAATCTTACCATAAACTTATGCGAGAACAGTATGAGCCTTTCATTTATTGAAAGTGAATTATTCGTTTAAAAAAAGTGAATTTTATGTTTAAGAAAAAGAACATTTCATATAAAACAATGTGAATCCTTTGTGTTTTTAAAAGTGAACCTTAACCTGCACTATAAATCCTAAAAATACCTTCGACGTTTTTAGCATTCCGATGGTGGTTTTTAGGGTGTTTGGGGGGGGGGGGGTAGGGTAATCTTTTTTTGGCATCGGTTTTACATTTTATATCATCATTACAGACTCGACCCTAACCCCTAAACCACAAACCCTAAAAATGTCTTCGACATTTTTAGCTTTCCTACGGTGATTTTTAGGGTGTTGGGGGGGGGGGGGGGGGGGGGGGGGTAGGGTAATCTTTTTGGTATTAGTTCTACACTTACTGACTCGACAGGTTTTTAAGGTTTGTGGTTTAGGGTCCCTAAACCCTACACTACAAAGCATAAAAATGTCTTTAACAATTTTAACTTTCCTATAGTGGGTTTTAGAGTGTTTGAGGTAATATTCATTTTGTTAATGAATATGTTCATTTATTATTAAAGAAGCTTCATTTTGCTAATGAATACGATTCATTTTAAAAAATACCTAATATATACTTATTCTAAAAATATAAAATTTTAAGATTACCAAAACATATCCATGATGCATCTTGTTTTGAAGAGCACGATAAATGATGAACAATGTTATAATTTTTTTTTTCACTAGTTCATAAGTTATAACATTTTGAAAAAAAATATTAGGGAAAATTACATCGCCCACCCATGACATTCGGCGAAATTACACAGCCCACCCACGAGGTTTCAAAAATTACATTGCCCACCCATGTGGTTTCCACAATTTTACATCCAGCAACTTTTCAAATATTTGATCAACTTAAAAGATGGTTAAATGATATCCAAATTTGATGAAACTTTACATGGACGATGCTAAGGTGTTATATTTTTTTTCAATGCCAAATCCAATGTTTTTAAGGTCATATATGACATGTGGGACCCAATGAAACATGAGACACGTTCATCGGGTCCCATGGATCATATATGAGCTTAAAAAACTTTGGATTTCACGTTTTACCAAAATATAACACTTTAATATCGTCCATGTAAAGTTTCATCAAATTTGGATATCATTTAACCATCTTTTAAGTTGATCAAATATTAGAAAAGTTGCTGAATGTAAAATTGTGGAAACCACATAGGTAGGCAATGTAATTTTTGAAACCTCGTGGGTGGGCTGTGTAATTTCGCCAAACGTCATGGGTGGGAGATGTAATTTTCCCAAAATATTATTTGCTATCTCCTCCTAATAAACAACATTCACCATTCAAGACTCCCTCGCGTGTACAAGCGTGTGTAGGTATGTTTTTCCCTCTTTTTTTCTTTTCACTTTTTTTCCTTCCTTTATTTTTCCTCATTTATGCAGTAAATCATATGTTGACACATGTCTATCTCCATAGTATTTGACACATGTCTATCTCCATAGTATACCATGCGGGTCGTCATTCCCATAACCAAAAAGCTGAATGCATTACGATCCTAGAAAGGAGCTAAACTCTAATAAAAATCGTTTATCCGTCACAAAACAAGTAGAGTTTAGGGCTATATCACCCTCCCCATACAGGTAAGATTATATTCTGTCATCAGCGAATAAAAGAAAATAGAATTTACAGAAACATGTATAAGGAAAGTGAATTGAAGGAGCTGTGATAGTTTTGGGAATGAAAACTTCGATATATCCTTATACCAACTTCAACCTCTTTACTGCTGTGATATCATAAAGATGCGTATCTCAATTTCATACAGGGAACAAATACCGTTTCATTAGAAAAAAGAATTGATTAGCGGGATGATCAAATGGATTACACTTTCGTTGTCATTTTTATGATACAATTGATGACGACGGTCAAAGAAATGAAATGAACATAATCGAACTGGAAATTATACCGAACACCTAAACTTCACGAGAATTAACAACCACTAATCAAACAAGTTTCTTGGGGTTACCACGCTCGTACTTGAGGAATTTAGACTGATTTGTACCCGCCAGCGCTGTCCGATTCGCCCGTACGGAATCTCTAATGCAGCTTCGAGATCGGGCGATAGTATTGTCCGTCTCCTGATCGAGGTCTTCAGAGTAGAATCTCTGCTCGATGAACTCTGAGTGTGCTCTGCGGTGAGATGAGCCAGAGCCATGACCGTGGACTGAATCGCCTCCCGCTGATAAGAGGTGGTAGCTCCTCCTTGATCCGTCGGAGAAGCTGCTGCGGTAGCTGTGTTGGTGGAGAAGCCTGTTCTTCTTCAGTGCGCGAACTACGAATGGAATCAGACCTTCCATATTCTTACCCGGAAATTCTAGGATCCCTTTTCTTGTTATGCAGATTGATTGTTGATGATCTATATACGGAAAGAACCGCGGGAGATTGGTGGGGGTCCTTCTTGTGTTGAAAAATATATCTCGATTGATCGGGTTAGGTAGACATGTACACTTTGGGATTTATGAGGGGTAGGAATTTCGAAGAGAGGGACACTTGTTTATATATAGTTAGCAGTAGCATCATGATCTTTTCGAGGGGATGGTGAAAGTAATGACTAGTAAAAAGCAACAAGCAAGCTGGTCGCCCGGTTCTCTCCATCCTATACGCGGAGGAAGGAAGGTGACGAATGACTACTAAAAAGCAAGAAGCAAGCTGGTCGCCACAAGGAAGAAAGCTGTTTTCAACCTTTGTAAGTGAAATTACAGATTATACCCTTCAATATAAATTGCACGAGTGAATAATCATGTTTGACCAGGGAGGGTATTTGCGGAACTCGGTCGTTTTCGGATGATGCCAAAAGTGGATGATGCCAAAAGTCAAAATTGTTGACGTTTCGGCGTCATGTGGTTGTTGGTCTGGGTTTGTCCTCATCTTTGAGAAGATGGCGTGCGAATGGACTGCTTACGATGGGCGCTGCGAAACCGTTTTGCATAAAATTGTAGATAGAGGTGGTGAAGAGAGAGAGGCGGCTGGCCTGGCTGCACTACTAGTAAACTGATTTGATTAATGTCTTGATCTCAATCCATTACAGTACTATTTGACCATTCACCACGTTGAATATATTCAACTGTTTGACATATAAACACATATATAGATCCACCAATGTCAATTATGCATGCATTATCCAAATGCTATGGGATAAACATTCACCCGAAAAACGTGCGCCAAACGGTTCAATCAATAGTGAATTAGTGATAGTGGAGCAGCATAACTATCTCAGCTTTACCGTTCGGCCATCACCGTAAACTTTAAGTTATAGTATTAATCTAGGACACTTATTATTATTTTTATTAGTTTATTTATTCTCTTTTCTGTTGGTCTCCATCATTCTTCTCACTACAATAGTTTTATATTAAAGTTTCTAAAACATGCAGTGCAAAAAAAATCAAACATTAATCTTTCTGCAGAACGCATCCATAGTTTATATTAAATTATTATTATTATTATTTATTGCAAACTATGCTGTCGACTTATGAAGTTATTAACTTATCTTACTATTTACAGTTTGCTCAAAATAAACTTAGAACTAATTTTAGAAATGATGTTATAAAGTTACATTTTATATTTCTAAATTCTCACCTCTAAATATTAAAAACCAATTTTTGAACCAGCTTATTGGAGCCTGTTGGCGGGGGAACATATCAAATGATTTACGAGCCCGGTCATTTTATTAGGCGCCCATTTGATAAGACAATAAATTAATGGCCCTCATATCAAGCGGTATTTTATCTCAAGAGTTATTAACTATTAGTGTCAATAGAAGGTTATTAATCACAAATCACTAATTATATGAAATTAATCATTAAGGCTCTGTTTGATTTTGACATATTTGATAACATATTTGTGATATAAATAAGTGGATCTCATATAGGTTTTACATTCTACTTCAATAATATATTGTCACATATAAAGCAACTGCACCGCATAATAGCCAGATCAAAACAACTACAAAACAATCATATCAAACACAGCAATCACTTCTCAAGTACCCTAACGCATTATTATTACATCATATGCACACAACCTTTTTCTATATCATGTATGATATATACATAGCATAAAGCTTGAAACGCGCAACCATTCTTTGCAAAATGTGGAAGCCTCAACGCGTTTCCTTTGGGAGTGGATTTGATGACGGACGCCCATTCTCCGTCCTGACGCAATTTTTTTTTCTTTTCCTTTTGTTTATATAGGAGAGAAAGACAACTCGCGACCAAAACTTTTGTTTTGTCTTTTCTTTTGTTTCTACAGTGGAGAAAGATCATCAAGCTGAGATACTTTTACATGTTTTTTATTTTACAAAGATTTTAGTTAATAATTATAGAATAAGTTATTAATTATATAAACTTTTTATATAACTATATCCCCCTATGTAACACCCCTACTAATTCGGCTCCTAATAATCCTACAAATGTCGCACATAATATTTATATCGCAGCGGTAAATAACAGACTGTCGCTCCTATGGTGTCACTGTTATCACTCGCCCATACGGGTGATAACGAGTTACCTGATAATCAACATGCGAAACGTATTCCCGCAGTGACCACAAGAGATAGATAGTAGAACTTTAAACAATTTAAAACAAACCAACAGTAACCAATTATTACAGACCGTACTCGTGAGCATCTAAAACAAATCCACCTCGGTTTACACAACCCGAGTCCAAAACGTCATCAGTATAAACCATACCAAGTCTTAAACAACAGAAATTTTACAACCGTCGCGCCTCGCGTCGACCACCAGCTACTCTCCTGAAATAAAAATGGTTTGTGGTATGGAATCAGCCCCTGCTGAGTATGTCATCACATGCCCCGTCATGCCCCCAAAAACCCCTCAATTATTTGGTCGAGAGCATGAGGTTCGTTACATGCAATACCGTTTTAATATTTAAAACTGTAAAAAAATAACATTAATATCCATACAATAACACAACCATCAACACAAAAAATAACCACAAGTATAACCAATGAACAACAAAGCGAAACAACGAGAATAATAAACAAGTATTAAGTCTCGTCCATGGTATAGAAACCAATATTGTTCGCCACTGTACAAGTCTCAATTGTTTTAATTGTTCAGTTATACCTAGTGACAATGTCTCGTTAAAACGACATGTCTCTAGTTACCCATATATTATGGCGGGTCACCCACGGCAGTAGCCACTCCAACGGTAGAGTCTCCGACCAACGAGCCATTCTAGCTCACGGGAAATTTTCTTGATACTTGCGGACCCGTACGCGGACATCCTGGTATCGTTTTTGTGATCACAGCGCGCACCAAGAGCCACATCCTCTTGGCTTTACTAACTTTCATTAATTAATTATACCATCGCATCGCATTACCATTTTTTTCCTAACACAGCAGACTAAGATCATTAGTCCAATCCGGAGTCTGTAAACTCGGGATCCAGTGTTAGATACGAGAGCGGCGTATAGAAAGGCCAATGCTCCGTATAAAAGTCTTGGATAATATGTATAAGTTATTATCCTAGTGCTACAACGTTTTACTTACGTTCCTTATATTTCATATAAGATAGCACCACAGCCGCTAGTTCGTTTTATATATATAGGTTCATATATACGAACCAATACTGTTAACTCAACAATAGTAAATAATAAGCAGCTATAAATATACAATTCATGCATATTAATTAACACATTCAGACAAACAATCTTATCACAGATCACACAGAAGTCTGAACTGAGGAAGCCCTCAGAGACAATCAGAGACACATAACAACATACCGTTCACCCTGATGTATTACGGTGGAGTATGAATCAGCAAGATCCTATGCTCCGTGTGTCGTCTCTAACAGTCTAAACAATACATAATGCTACTGATTAGCATTGTATAACAACACAATCCTACGGTACCCCGTACCGTCACTATTAACTCCCGGTTAACCCCCCGTTATTAACTGTCAATGTTTGTCGGGCTTTCGGTTTAACTCGAGATTGGAAAAGTGTTATATTACATGCGTAGTCTTGTCTTGTATATTAATATACTTATTGTTGAACTTGTTATCGCATGTGACTTAACACACCCTTGTATGTCGTATAGTTGTTTCATTATTGCATGTGTGATCCTTTGTCATGCACTATGCATCACCTTAGTATTTATTTTTCTAAGGTTGTCTCTTCTTTTTTTTTAAATTCAATGTGGTATATTCATATGTAAACAATACTTCAATACATGAATCCTTATTATCACATGTACACTCTTAACTTTAGAATCCCATATCCAATGTTTGTAATTCTTTTTCCTTTTATCATATGTCATTTTAATTATGAAAGTACATGGTCATTAAACCATATTATATTTTCCACCATAACATATATTTATTTATGTGTATGTATTGTGGAACTATTTTCTATATGGTAATCTTAAATATATATTCATTCTTTTTAATGAATACCTCTTATATTATAAATGTTATAATTCTTATAACATCAAAACCATATTATAAATTCCATTTAAAATGTATTTTCGAACAGCACTTATGTCTTAAGTATTTACAAAATCCACCACATATAATAATGTTACATTATAGTTATATAACTTATGTTATGACATTTAAGTCATTAAAACAATTATAACATATAGTTGTAAATTGTTGTAAAATACCAAACAACCCCTTATATTTTCGGTTTCCAAAACAACCACTAAACTTCTATAAATCACAAATCAATCCCAAATTATATTTCATTGTTACACTTTATCATATACCTTATATTATACCCTTTAAGCCTTAAAATAATTATAACCTATAGTTTTATTTTTTTAAATAACCGAACAGACCCCTAGGTATTCTAATTATTTTCCACCACTTAACTTTCTATATTCACCAAATTCCCTCTTTATAACATATAGTTTCTAATATCATCAAAACTATATTATACATATGTCTTTATAAAACCTTATATATAATTCCAAAAATCACCAAACTATACCAAAAGGTTATAAACATTATTCCTAACCTTATATTTTCTCTAAATCTCGGTTTTACCACATATGTTACCCATTTGTAACAATTATAAAATATTATATTATACTTATATAATTCATTAAACTCCAAATTTAACCAAATCAACTTCTAAAAATTCCTAATAACCTAAGGTTTGTACTAAACTCCATTTAGTACCCCAAGTTTTCGGAAATCACACTTTAGCCCCATCTCTTATAAATCTTTTACAATTAATACTTATCTTAATATAAGGTTGTTTTAATTTCAAAATTCTCCAAACTTGGTCAAAGTCTCCTATATAGTCAACTTTGACTTCTAATACCAAATTGGACCCAAACCTTTCGGTAATTACAAAGCTTTACCATACTTTTCTATTTTTACAATTTTGACCCAAAACTTTATAAAATGTTATAATTTTATTAAATTCATTTAAAAACCCTAAATTCCTCTATATTAAGCTCTCGGCCTAATATTTAGTTAGTAATTACCGTTTGACCCCAATTTTAATTATAAGCATAAAAAACTAAATAAGCTTATAAACTTAAATTAAAATGGCCTAATGACATGGCCTTATTACAACCTTGAACTTGCAAAATAAATTACACAATAAATGTCTCAAAATATAGCATATATCTCGGCCTCACTTGATTTGATTATTTTTCCACATAATGTCATAATTTGACCATTATGTTAATTAAATCTCTTAAATGACTAGCTTAATTTATCTTAGTCATTTTTTTCCATTTTTAGGTCAATATGACCCATATTTATAAGTTCACTCTCGGCAATAATTATATATAAGCTTAGAAATTATAAAATCATAAGTTTAAGGTGTTTATACCTTGATTTGCCCTTGTATGAACTCGGCCTCTTGTAGGAAAATTCACCACATGATTTAGACATGTTTAATACACAAAAACAAGATATGGTTACACTCCAAGCTTGAGCTTAACCATAAGGAATAATTAATGTAAGATTTAAGGCAAAAATCACCTTAAAAATGCAAGAGGAGTTCAGAGATGGTTCGGCCTGTTTTAGACACACCACAAGGTGTTAGATCATCATATTGACATAGGAAATAGCTAGATAACAACAAGCTGCCTTGTTATTAGGTTTTACCTTGGAAAAATGCCTTAAAAGAGGGTATTTCCTTTGGATCTCGGCCACCCTTGCTCCAAATGGCTAACCAACTGATTGAACATGTAAATATGAAGATTATGAGTGTATAAACTCATAAAAATCAAGGAAGAAAATCGGATGAGTAGAGAAGCTTAAGGTATGTTTTTACCTTAAAATGAGATTTTGAGAAACTTGGTCTCTTAACTTGCTTCAACCGAATTTGATTGATGTTCTAACCTTAGAACACTGAGAATAAGCCATAGGAACTGATTAGTCACGAGATCTAAGCATAGGTGGTGAAGAGATGAAAAAGAGCCAAAAACAAGCCTTAAACCATTACTTAGAAGCTTAGAAGTTAGATTTACCTTCTATGCTCAAGAGCTTCGGTTGGGAGATCTTGGGAGAGCTTAGAGGAGCAGCTTCATCGGTTGGAATGAAGCTAGGAGAGAGAGAATGATGGAGATGGGTATTATTTGATTGAAATGCTACTTTAGATTAGTTTAATGTTTGTTATTGAATTATGACTCATCAAAGAGATAAGAGGGGACATGTGGTCGGCTAATGGAGCAGAAAGGAAGGCTCACACGGTTTTGGAGGCCTCTTGGGACAATAATGAGCCAAATGGTGTATTAAGTAATCAAAAGGCAAAAGTAACCCTTAATTTATGGAGACATGTTGGAGTGTTGTCCATGGTCTAAGCAAGTGGAGATTTGGAGCCTCTCTTGCTTGTAAATTCCGATCTCACATGGTCCAAGGGGTCAACTTTGACCTCTTGACCAATCTTAGTCAATGTTGACTCATGTGGGCCCCCTTTTAGGGTTTTATTAATATTTTAATATTAAATTTGTAAAAAAATTGTAAAATTTGGAATTAAATTCCTAATATGATATAATGTGATATAATATCATATTTAAAGGTATTTATAACCTTTAAGCCCATTAAAAACCAATTTAGAAGGCAATTTCACAAAAATGTGCTTTAAGGAGTTTTAGTGCACATTTTGTGTTGCAAGGTGTTTCTGAGCTTAGTTTTCTTTAAGAACTGTTTTGTTGTGTTCCTTACTTCATTATAATACTTAGGAATCCACTTTGGATCCTATCTGAGGTCATACAATCTTTATGGTGTCTTAAAGCACCTTTTTGGCTTTACCGATCTTAAGGCATGTTTTGCCTTGTTGAGATCTTTTAGATTGTTCCCCAGTGATATTTAGGTGTTTATTAACCATCTTAGATCATTAATAGATCATTTAATTAATTTTAAAGGTTAGGGGTACTTCAGTCTACCCCCTTAAAAAGGCTTCGTCCCGAAGTCCTTAATCCTCTACAGTTCACCTAAGGAATCAAGTTCCACTAAGTAACCAAACAGTCCATCGCTAGGGAGTAACTCCCACTAGGTTCAAACCTAGTCTATACATACAACATATATCAAACAGCCAAACCACATGGTATATACTCATTTATTTCATAGCACTAAACAAGGTGCACAACCAATTCATCAACAGAAGTACTCAGTGGTACTATATATATATTCTCAAACAGGTGCACTAAGGCACATACATAAAATGTATTCAACATACAATCATCCAACCAAACATGTATGACGCAGCATACCAACAAAACACACCACCAAAACAAGACCTAATGCATAACATATGCGCAAGCCAAGTGGTGTCTACCCCCCTTAAAAAGGGTTTGACCACGAACCCGTACAAGTATCACAGCTACTACTCGAAGAGTGCGGGATACTTCGCTCTCATGGAGTCCTCTAACTCCCATGTAGCCTCCTCCACCTCATGGTTCGACCAGAGAACCTTGACCATGCTAACGGTCTTGTTCCTAGTCTGTCTCGTCTTCGTATCGAGAATGCGGAGTGGTACTTCCTCATAACGCAGAGCGGGGTCCAACTCTAAAGTCTCTGGCTGCAAAACGTGCGATGGGTGGGGCACATACTTCTTCAACTGTGAAACGTGAAATACGTCGTGCACCCTCCCGGGCTCTGCTGGCAAATCCAGTCTGTAGGCTAATGGGCCCACTCACTCCCTAATCGCATAAGGTCCAACATACTTTGGGCTCAACTTGCCCTTCTGCCCGAACCGGAATATCCCCTTCATGGGTGACACTCTAAGGAATACCATATCGTCGGTAGTGAACTCAATGTCCCTCCTCTTGGTGTCCGCATATGATTTCTGTCGGTCCTGAGCTGCCTTCATGTTCTTGCGAATCTGTAGGACATCCTCCTTAATTTGCTGTAGGTACTCAGGTCCTAGAAGCGTGTTCTCGCTGGCCTCATCCCAGCATAAGGGAGTCCTACATGGTCTACCATAAAGTGCCTGAAACGGTGGCATCTGTATCGAGGATGGTAGCTGTTGTTGTAGGCGAACTCTATCAGATGTAGTCGCTCTAACCAACTCCCCTGAAAATCTAAGGCACATGCCCTCAGCATGTCCTCCAGTGTCTGGATGGTCCTCTCACTCTGACCGTCGGTCTGTGGATGGAATGTCGTACTAAGCTTCAACTTCGTACCCAAGGCTTCCTGAACCTGTCCCCAGAATCTGGACAAAAATTGAGGGTCCCTATCAGAAACAATAGTCTTTGGCACACCATGGTGCCGGATCACCTCCTTCTGGAACAAGTCCGCTAATTTCGGGACCTTCCAGGTATCCTTCATCACAACAAACTTTGCCACCTTCGTCAGACGGTCCACAATGACCCATATCGTGTTCAGTCCTCCCTTAGTTGGTGGGAGACCGACAACGAAATCCATCGAGATATCCTCGAACTTCCAGCAAGGAATAGGCATAGACTGCACTAAACCTCCGGGTCTCCTATGCTCAAACTTAACCTTCTGACAGGTCAAGCATCTAGTCACGTAGTCAGCTACATCCTTCTTCATCCCGCTCCACCAGAAATGAACCTTCAAATCCTTATACATCTTCGAAGAACCGGGGTGGACGGATAAGGACGAGCAATGAGCCTCCTGGAGTATCTTCTCCTTCAAATCTGGGGAAGACTCCGGAATACACAAACGGCCATTCAGTCGAATCATGCCATCATCACACAGTTCGAAGTCATACTTCTGACTTTCAAAACAACCCTCCAACATTTTCTGCTTGATGCTCTCCATATACTGGTCACTCTCCTGTGCAGCTCGTATCTCATCAATCATACTGCTGCTGGCTAACAGTGTAAATAATGAATGAGCTCTGCGGCTCAGGGCGTCGGCTACTACATTCGCCTTGCCCTCCTTATACCTCAGGTCTATGTCGTAGTCTTTCAAGAACTCGACTCATCTTCTCTGTCGCATGTTCAGCTCCTTCTGAGAGAAGAGATGCTAAACTCTTATGATCAGAGTAGATAGTGACTGTCACACCGTAAAGAAATGTCGCCAGATCTTCAAAGCGAAGACTACTGTGCCTAACTCAAGGTCGTGTGTGGGGTATTCACCTCATGCTTCTTCAGCTGTCGGGATGCGTAGGCAACTACCTTCCTGTGCTGCTAGCATACAAGCCTAGACCGGTTCCAGAGGCATCACAGTATACCTCGAACCCATCAGTGCCTCAGGGATAGTAAGAACGGGTGCCGATGTCAGGAGATCCTTCAGCGTCTGAAAGGACTGCTCACACTCTGCAGACCATAAGAACTGGGATTCCTTCATGAGATTAGTCATTGGTTTGGCTCTTTGGAGAAGTCCTTCACGAACCTTCTATAGTAACCAGCCAAACCCAGAAAGCTGCGGACGTCTGTAACTGTCTTTGGCCTTGGCCAACTCTTCACTGCCTCAATCTTAGCAGGATCTACAGATATCCCGTCTGCTGATATGATGTGTCCTAGAAATGACACGCTGTCTAACCAAAACTCACACTTCGAGAGCTTGGCATACAACTGGTTCTTTCTCATAATGTTCAACACCTGCCTCAAATGTAACTCATGATCTTCCCTGGTCTTCGAATAGATCAAAATGTCGTCGATGAATACCACAACTGAACTATCGAGTTGTTCTCTGAAGAGACGGTTCATCAAATCCATGAATATGGCTGCCGCATTCGTCAATCCGAATGGCATAACGGTGAACTCGTAGTGTCCATACCGTGTCCTGAAAGCTGTCTTCTCTATGTCACCCTCTGCAATCCTAATCTGATGGTAGCCAGATCTGAGATCTATCTTCGAGAACACACTGGCCCCTCTCAGCTGGTCAAATAAGTCATCTATCCATGGTAACGGGTACTTGTTCTTGACCGTGACCGCATTAAGCTCGCGGTAGTCGATGCAGAGTCGCATACTGCCGTCCTTCTTCTTGACGAATAACACTGGAGCACCCCAAGGAGAAACACTAGGTCGAATGAATCCCTTGTCGAGGAGGTCCTCCAACTGTACCTTCAACTCTCTCATCTCAGCCAGTGCCATACGGTAGGGTGCCTTAGCAATAGGGCCCATACCTGGCAATAAGTCAACGGCGAACTCAACCTCACGCACAGGCGGCATGCCTGGCAACTCATCAGGAAACACATCGGGAAAGTTTGCCACGACTGGAATGTCTACATCCATCTCGTCGCACTGTCTCGTGTCCTGTACATAACAGAGGAAGGCTTGTCGGTCCTTCTTAACATCCTTCATCAGGGACAATGCTGACACGATCTTGACAGTCGGCTCTCTCCTCACACTGCGGTACGACACTGTCTTGCCGCTCGGCCCCTTCAGTAATAGTCGATGCTCTGCACAATGAAGGCGGCCCTTATGCTTCTGTAGCCAATCCATGCCCACTATAATGTTGAAGCCCAAGTTCTTAAACTCAATCAAATCAAGCGGTATTTTATCTCAAGAGTTATTAACTATTAGTGTCAATAGAAGGTTATTGATCACAACTAATTATATGGAATTAATCATTAAGGCTCTGTTCGATTTTGACATATTTGATAATATATTTGTGGCATAAATAAGTGGATCTCATATAGGTCCTACATTCTACTTCAATAATATATTGTCACATATAAAGCAACTGCACCGCATAATAGCCAGATCAAAACAAATGCAAAACAACCATATCAAACACAGCAATCACTTCTCAAGTACCCTAACGCATTATTATATACATCATATGCACACAACCTTTTTCTATTTCATGTATGATATATACATAGCATAAAGCTTGAAACGCGCAACCATTCTTTGCAAAATGTGGAAGCCTCAACGCGTTTCCTTTGGGAGTGGATTTGATGACGGACGCCCATTCTCCGTCCTGACGCAATTTTTTTTTCTTTTCCTTTTGTTTATATAGGAGAGAAAGACAACTCGCGACCAAAACTTTTGTTTTGTCTTTTTCTTTTGTTTCTACAGTGGAGAAAGATCATCAAGCTGAGATACTTTTACATGTTTTTTTATTTTACAAAGATTTTAGTTAATAATTATAGATAATTTATTAATTATATAAACTTTTTATATAACTATATCCCCCTATGTAACACCCCTACTAATTCGGCTCCTAATAATCCTACAAATGTCGCACATAATATTTATATCGCAGCGGTAAATAACAGACTGTCGCTCCTATGGTGTCACTGTTATCACTCGCCCATACGGGTGATAACGAGTTACCTGATAATCAACATGCGAAACGTATTCCCGCAGTGACCACAAGAGATAGATAGTAGAACTTTAAACAATTTAAAACAAACCAACAGTAACCAATTATTACAGACCGTACTCGTGAGCATCTAAAACAAATCCACCTCGGTTTACACAACCCGAGTCCAAAACGTCATCAGTATTAAACCATACCAAGTCTTAAACAACAGAAATTTTACAACCGTCGCGCCTCGCGTCGACCACCAGCTACTCTCCTGAAATAAAAATGGTTTGTGGTATGGAATCAGCCCCTGCTGAGTATGTTATCACATGCCCCGTCATGCCCCCAAAGACCCCTCAATTATTTGGTCGAGAGCATGAGGTTCGTTACATGCAATACCGTTTTAATATTTAAAACTGTAAATCAAATAACATTAATATCCATACAATAACACAACCATCAACACACAATAAAATAACCACAAGTATAACCAATGAACAACAAAGCGAAACAACGAGAATAATAAACAAGTATTAAGTCTCGTCCATGGTATAGAAACCAATATTGTTCGCCACTGTACAAGTCTCAATTGTTTTAATTGTTCAGTTATACCTAGTGACAATGTCTCGTTAAAACGACATGTCTCTAGTTACCCATATATTATGGCGGGTCACCCACGACAGTAGCCACTCCAACGGTAGAGTCTCCGACCAACGAGCCATTCTAGCTCATGGGAAATTTTCTTGATACTTGCGGACCCGTACGCGGACATCCTGGTATCGTTTTTGTGATCACAGTGCGCACCAAGAGCCACATCCTCTTGGCTTTACTAACTTTCCATTAATTAATTATACCATCGCATCGCATTACCATTTTTTTTCCTAACACAGCAAACTAAGATCATTAGTCAAATCCGGAGTCTGTAAACTCGGGATCCAGTGTTAGATACGAGAGCGGCGTATAGAAAGGCCAATGCTCCGTATAAAAGTCTTGGATAATATGTATAAGTTATCCTAGTGCTACAACGTTTTACTTACGTTCCTTATATTTCATATAAGATAGCACCACAGCCGCTAGTTCGTTTTATATATATAGGTTCATATATACGAACCAATACGGTTAACTCAACAACTGTAAATAATAAGCAGCTATAAATATACAATTCATGCATATTAATTAACACATTCAGACAAACAATCTTATCACAGATCACACAGAAGTTTGAACTGAGGAAGCCCTCAGAGACAATCAGAGACACATAACAACATACCGTTCACCCTGATGTATTACGGTGGAGTATGAATCAGCAAGATCCTATGCTCCGTGTGTCGTCTCTAACAGTCTAAACAATACATAATGCTACTGATTAGCATGCTGTATAACAACACAATCCTACGGTACCCCGTACCGTCACTATTAACTCCCGGTTAAGCCCCCGTTATTAATTGTCAATGTTTGTCGGGCTTTCGGTTTAACTCGAGATTGAAAAAGTGTTATATTACATGCGCAATCTTGTCTTGTATATTAATATACTTATTGTTGAACTTGTTATCGCATGTGACTTAACACACCCTTGTATGTCGTATAGTATATTTCATTATTGCATGTGTGATCCTTTGTCATGCACTATGCATCTCACCTTAGTATTTATTTTTCTAAGGTTGTCTCTCTCTCTTTTTTTTTTTAAATTCAATGTGGTATAGTTCATATGTAAACAATACCTTCAATCACATGAATCCTTATTATCACATGTACACTCTATTAACTTTAGAATCCCATATCCAATGTTTGTAATTCTTTTTCCTTTTATCACATGTCATTTTAATTATGAAAGTACATGGTCATTAAACCATATTATACTTTTCCATCATAACATATATTTATTTATGTGTATGTATTGTGGAACTATTTTCTATATGGTAAATCTTATAATATATATTCATTCTTTTTAATGAATACCTCTTATATTATAAATGTTATAATTCTTATAACATCAAAACCATATTATAAATTCCATTTAAAAATGTTACTATTTCCGAACAGCACTTATGCTCTTAAGTATTTACAAAATCCACCACATAGTTAACATAATGTTACATTATAGTTATATAACTTATGTTATGACATTTAAGTCATTAAAACAATTATAACATATAGTTGTAAATTGTTGTAAAATACCAAACAACCCCTTATATTTTCAGTTTCCAAAACAACCACTAAAATTCTATAAATCACAAATCAATCCCAAATTATATTTCATTGTTACACTTTTATCATATACCTTATATTATACCCTTTAAGCCTTAAAATAATTATAACCTATAGTTTTATTTTTTTAAATAACCGAACAGACCCCCTAGGTCTATTCTAATTATTTTTCCACCACTTAACTTTCTATATTCACCAAATTCCCCTCTTTATAACATATGGTTTACTAATATCATCAAAACTATATATTATACATATGTCTTTATAAAACCTTATATATAATTCCAAAAATCACCAAACTATACCAAAAGGTTATAAACATTATTCCTAACCTTATATTTTCTAAATCTCGGTTTTACCACATATGTTACTCATTTGTAACAATGTTATAAAATATCATATATTATACTTATATAATTCATTTAAACTCCAAATTTAACCAAATCAACTTCTAAAAATTCCTAATAACCAAAGGTTTGTACTAAACTCCATTTAGTACCCCAAGTTTTCGGAAATCACACTTTAGCCCCATCTCTTATAAATCTTTTACAATTTAATACTTATCTTAATATAAGGTTGTACTTTAATTTCCAAAATTCTCCAAACTTGGTCAAAGTCTCCTATATAGTCAACTTTGACTTCTAATACCGAATTGGACCCAAACCTTTCGGTAATTACAAAGCTTTACCCATACTTTTCTATTTTTACAATTTTGACCCAAAACTTTATAAAATGTTATTTTTTTTATTAAATTCATTTAAAAACCCTAAATTCCTCTATATTAAGCTCTCGGCCTAATATTTAGTTAGTAATTACCGTTTGACCCCAATTTTAATTATAAGCATAAATAAACTAAATAAGCTTATAAACTTAAATTAAAATGGCCTTATTACAACCTTGAACTTGCAAAATAAAATTACACAATAAATGTCTCAAAATATAGCATATATTCTCGGCCTCACTTTGATTTAATTATTTTTCCACATAATGTCATAATTTGACCATTATGCTAATTAAATCTCTTAAATGACTAGCTTAATTTATCTTAGTCATTTTTTCCATTTTTAGGTCAATATGACCCATATTTATAAGTTCACTCTCGGCAATAATTATATATAAGCTTAGAAATTATAAAATCATAAGTTTTAAGGTGTTTATACCTTGATTTGCCCTTGTATGAACTCGGCCTCTTGTAGGAAAATTCACCACATGATTTAGACATGTTTAATACACAAAAAAAATATGGTTACACTCCAAGCTTGAGCTTAACCATAAGGAATTATTAATGTAAGATTTAAGGCAAAATCACCTTAAAAATGCAAGAGGAGTTCAAGAGAGGTTCGGCCTGTTTTAGACACACCACAAGGTGTTAGATTCATCATATTGACAAGGGAAATAGCTAGAAAACATCAAGCTGCCTTGTTATTAGGTTTTACCTTGGAAAAATGCCTTAAAAGAGGGTATTTCCTTTGGATCTCGGCCACCCTTGCTCCAAATGGCTAACCAACTGATTGAACATGTAAATATGAATATTATGAGTGTTTAAACTCATAAAAATCCAAGGAAGAATATCGGATGACTTGTAGAGAAGCTTAAGGTATGTTTTTACCTTAAAATGGGTTTTTGAGAAACTTTGGTCTCTTAACTTGCTTCAACCGAATTTGATTGATGTTCTAACCTTAGAACACTGAGAATAAGCCATAGGAACTGATTAGTCACGAGATCTAAGCATAGGTGGTGAAGAGATGAGGAAAAAAAGCCAAAAACAAGCCTTAAACCATTACTTAGAAGCTTAGAAGTTAGATTTACCTTCTATGCTCAAGAGCTTCGGTTGGGAGAGCTTGGGAGAGCTTAGAGGAGCAGCTTCATCGGTTGGAATGAAGCTAGGA
The DNA here is from genome assembly GCA_023374045.1 of Limonium bicolor. Taxonomy (NCBI): domain Eukaryota; kingdom Viridiplantae; phylum Streptophyta; class Magnoliopsida; order Caryophyllales; family Plumbaginaceae; genus Limonium; species Limonium bicolor. The sequence goes on along the minus strand of CM041779.1, from coordinate 180,746,424 downwards.
GAGAGAGAATGATGGAGATGGGTATTATTTGATTGAAATGCTACTTTAGATTAGTTTAATGTTTGTTATTGAATTATGACTCATCAAAGAGATAAGAGGGGACAAGAGGTCGGCTAATGGAGCAGAAAGGAAGGCTCACACGGTTTTGGAGGCCTCTTGGGACAATAATGAGCCATATGGTGTATTAAGTAATCAAAAGGCAAAAGTAACCCTTAATTTATGGAGACATGTTGGAGTGTTGTCCATGGTCTAAGCAAGTGGTGATTTGGAGCCTCTCTTGCTTGTAAATGCCGATCTCACATGGTCCAAGGGGTCAACTTTGACCTCTTGACCAATCTTAGTCAATGTTGACTCATGTGGGCCCCCTTTTAGGGTTTTATTAATATTTTAATATTAAATTTGTAAAAAAATTGTAAAATTTAGAATTAAATTCCTAATATGATATAATTTGATATAATATCATATTTAAAGGTATTTTAACCTTTAAGCCCATTAAAAACCAATTTAGAAGGCAATTTCACAAAAATGTGATTTAAGGAGTTTTAGTGCACGTTTTGTGTTGCAAGGTGTTTCTGAGCTTAGTTTTCTTTGAGAACTGTTTTTTTTGTGTTCCTTACTTCATTATAATAGGAATCCACTTTGGATCCTATCTGAGGTCATACAATCTTTATGGTGTCTTAAAGCACCTTTTTGGCTTTACCGATCTTAAGGCATGTTTTGCCTTGTTGAGATCTTTTAGATTGTTCCCCAGTGATATTTAGGTGTTTATTAAATATCTTAGATCATTAATAGATCATTTAATTATATTTTTAAAGGTTAGGGGTATTTCACCCTATATGGTTATTGTATAGTAGTTTTTGTTTTTAAGTAAGTATAGTAGTTTCTAAATATTATAATATATTTTTATATATGTAAAATATTGTAGTATATATCAATTCAAATACAAGTCTTAATCAACTGAATAATATCTTTTTAAATTATAAATTTCAAAATAATAAGCAGTTATTTATAAATTAAAAAAAGTGATGTATAATGTTTTTTTGTATATATATGCAAAAATGAGCATACACCATGATTCATATACACTTTGACTCGATAAGAACGATCAAAATGAAAGATATATAAATAGTTATTATCATCTTTTAAAAAAAATAGTGATGGATATGATTAAGGTTGTGTGCATGTTTCTAATCATAAGTGAAATATTTATAAATCATCGTCACTACGTAAAAACCAAGGTTATAACATAAAAACGACTCCAATAACTCGGTTTATCGTTTCCAAACTATTAAAGTCTTCAAGTTTATGAATTGGTCAAGCTTTTTAAACTGATAAATGGTAAGAAAATATTCTTATACACTATTATTCGATAATAACGGTCAAAGGAAAAGACATACTATAACAGTTAGTGTCATCTTCTATAATAGTGATGGGAACTATTATAAAGGTTGTGTACATGTTTGTAATCATCACTGGAAACATTTAGAGAGTTATCATGGCTATGTAAGGTTAACGAATATGTAAATTCGAATCCAACAACTCATTTTATCGTTTCCAAACGTTTATAGTATTCAGGTTTCTCTATTAGTGGAGCTCTGTAACTGATAAATGCTAAGAAAACATGCAATATGATTGATAAGAATAGTGAAAGGAAAAATTATACAATAGTTTGTGTCATTTTAAAAAAAATAGTGATGGAAACGATTATAGAAGGTTGTTTACATGTTTCTAATTATCAGTGGAAACGTTTATAAGTTATCGTTTATACGTAAAAACTAAGGTTAAATGAATACTTAAAACTGACTACAACAACTCAACTTATCGTTTCTAAATGTTTATAGTCTTAAAATTTATTAATCAGTCAAGCTCCGTAAATTAATAAATGCTGGGAGAATATTCTTATACACTATGATTCAATAAGAACGGTCAAAGGAAAAGATATAGTATAACAATTAGTGTCATCTTTTTTAAATAGTGACGGAAACGATTATAGAAGGTTGTGTACATGTTTTCAATCATCAGTGGAGACGTTTATAATTTATCGTGGATACGTAAAACCAAGATTAAATCAACTCCAAAAACTCAGTTTATCATTTCCAAATGTTTATAGCCTTCAGGTTTATCAATCAGTCAAACTCTGTAAACTGATAAATGATAGAGAATATTCTTATACACTATGATTCAATATAAACAATCAAAGGAAAAGATATAGTATAACAATTAGTGTCATATATTTTAAAATAGTGATGGAAACGGTTATAGAAGATTGTGTACATGTTTCTAATCATTAATGGAAACGTTTATAATTTATCATGGATACGTAAAACCAAGATTAAATCGACTCCAAAAACTCAGTTTATCGTTTCCAAATATTTATAGCCTTCTGATTTATCAATCAGTCAAACTCTGTAAACTAATAAATGCTAGGAAAATATTCTTATACAATATGATTCAATAGACTAGGTCAAAGTAAAAGATATATACCAATTAGTGTCATCTTTTTTAAAAAAGTAATGGAAACGATTATAGAAGATTGTGTACATGTTTCTAATCATCAGTGGAAACGTTTATAAGTTATCGTGTATACGTAAAAACCAAGATTAAATGAATACATAGAATTGACTCCAAAAACTCAGTTTATTGTTTCCAAATGCTTATAGCCTTCGAGTTTATCAATCAATCAAACTCTGTAAACTGATAAATGCTAGGAGAATATTCTTATACACTACAGTATGATTCAATAGAAACGGTCAATGGAAAATATATATAACAATTAGTGTCATCTTTTTTAAAGTAGTAATGGAAATGATTATACAAGATTGTGTACATGTTTCTAATCATCAGTGGAAATGTTTATACGTTCTCGTGGATACATAAAAACTAAGATTAAATGAATACATAGAATTCACTCCAAAAACTCAATATATCATTTTCAAATGTTTATAGTCTTCAGGTTTATCAATCATTCAAACTCAATAAACTGATAAATGTAGGGATTTATTCTTATACACCATGATTCAATAAGAATAATCAAAGGAAAATATATATAACAATGAAAACGATTAAGAAGGTTGTTTACATGTTTCTAATTATCAGTAGAAACATCTACAAGTTTTCAAGGATACGTAAAAACCAAAGTTAAATGAATACTTAACATATAAGATAGAGTGATTTTATAAATTTAAATTATGCAAATGATTTCGTATTTGGTAAATTATATCTTAACAATTTTTGTTTTATAAAATTGTTTTATCTTAAATATTACTCTCTCCAAAAAATAGATGATTTTGCAGTCGTGGACACATAAATTAAACAGAAAAAAAGTAAACCGTCTTAAAAATTGTGAGTGAGAAAACTGTGGGTTGAGTTGGAAAATAAAGGAAAAAAATAAAAACATCTTATAATTTAAAAATAATGTGAACAAATTAAAAATAAGAACTGGTAAGAAGGGGCTAGAAAAAGGGGACAAAGATGGACGCTCAGAACCCACTTATCATAAAAACAATCAAACGTCGGAGAGTAAGATGGACGCTTAGGACGGCTGAGATTAATTTTGTTTTTTAATATGAACGTTTTGGATCTTGTCCGTCCCGGACGGAAATAAATGTTCCGTCATAAAAACCTCAGCGGTTTCCTTTTGCTTTCAACTTTCAAGAGTATATTCCTTGTAGTTTTTTTAAAGGTAGATTCCTTGTTTGGTTTGGGCTCACTTTAGGTTGGGTCAATTTGTAGTTATTTATTATTTGGTTCAGTTTGGATGGGTTGGGTTCATCTGGTTTACATTAGATTCGGGTGACATCGGTTTGGCTGAGTTTGGATTTGGTGCTTTCAGTTCGGGTTAGCCTCTACGTCATGCGGTTTTTTGGGGTTATATAGGTCAAACTCGGGGTGACTTATCCAGGTTAGGTTTGATTGACAAACGTTTTAAAGTACGAATTTTAAGCAACCTTTATAATTTGTATTGATTTTCTTATACGGCTTAAAATTCTTTTAATATAGTGTTACTCTTGATCAAGACTGCTACATGGTTTGATAAAAACAAATTAGATGACAATCTTTGTATATGAATTTTTAACTATGCATTTATTAATTGTATCGATTAAAAATAAATTAAAATTTTATGAACTAGTGGTCAATATTCGGCACTTGACGTCCAATCTACCCCGCCCACGCCTGACGCCGTGCCTCCCGCCGTCTCGCGCTCGTCACACCCCGCGCTCACCACCTCGCACAAGGGTCGCACACCTGCACCCATCCATCACCACCTCGCGTAAGTGTCGTGCGCCCACGCCCATCCATCAACATTCAAACCATTCACAAATCCTAAACATAAAGAAACCTAAGTTTATAAAAATATAGAGTAATATAAAATAGTAATGATACATATTACTCTGTCTTATAAAACATTTTAGGTTATGTTGTCAAAGTAGATGAAATAATCTGGTGGAGATCATTCATCCTTCAAATGCTAGTTTATCCCACACTCCACAATAATTTTCTATTGAAAATATTTATTTTCTTCATTTGGTTGTGTAATTTTCTTTAGGCATATACACATCAATCTTGGTTAGTATATGTCTCAACTGAAAAGTTTAGGATTTATAATTAAACTTCATCAACATTTAAACCATTCCAAGTCTCATGTCCTCAACAAAAATAAAGCTAACTTTATTAAAATCAAAATTAATATAGTATTATAAAATAGTAATGATATACATTAAATTGTATTAAAAAACACTTTAAAGCAAAACATCTATGTGTGGGAAGGATAACAACACGGTTTATGAATGTTTTAATACAACAAGGCTTTTCAGATGCTTGAAAATTGAAGATGTCCAATATTATACATATCTAAATCTTCATTATGTGTTTTTGGTTTCAATATTATTTTTATAGTTGGAACAACTATAGTAGATTTAGATTTAGTAAAGCATTCGCGTGGATTCGGTTTGGATGAATTTGGATCGGGTGAATTCGGTTTGGGTGGATTCGCGTTGTACAAAATTTCGGTTTGGTTCGAATTTTCGGGTCACATTTCGGGTCACACTATTTGGCTTAAAATCAGGTTCAGATCGGGTTGGATCGGTTCGGTTTTTCTGGTTCAGGTCACCTTTTCTAGGTCAATTAGTAGTGCCTGCTTAGGTGAGCCCGAACCCTCACTGTTGAGAGAGAGTGTAACACCACTCTCGTTAAACTCGTAATAATCACTCTCATAGCATAATTAAAACGTCTTGCAGCGGTAATTAAATAACAAACATCCTCACTCGGGTGTCACATGCCATTACTCGCCCATGCGAGTAAAGAAGCAGAAATGAAATACAATACTTACAACTATAACCACAGTGATGAGCGAGATATTTACAACCACTAAAACATACTAATTGAAAGTCGAATATACGAGTCAGGTGAGCGACTAAAGTATTCCTAATATTTACAATGTATTATATACAAACTCAGTCTGAAAAGTGCGGTAAATAAAAAGGCGACGTCGGCTACCCAAAGTCCCACACTCCGGCTTCATAGCTCGATCATTAACCTGACAAATGTCATGGAGGCTCAACGAAAAACACTGAGTATGCTAGGCATGTATTTTGGACCCTATTGGTCACATACGTCGTCTTAACCGTCTTAGCATTAGGTTGATTACATGCTTTGTCCGGTTTATAGTTATAATAAATACTGTAAAAATCATGCATAAACACTAAGTCATCCAATCAATGCATTCACTACATTTCACCAGCAATCATTTATATAAACAAATACAATAAACGATTAAATGTGTTCAAACACATAAGTTGCTTTCAGCGAACGGTACTCGTTACCTGACCTGCACGGCCCGTTACATGTTTTTCATAACTCACGAGAGTAACTTAGGTCTCATATTATCGATTGAACTGTATCAACAGTTTAACTCACATACTATTGTTCACTGACAGTCTTCAAGTTAGTAGACGACATGTGTTCAACACATACTCATTTTTGTCACCTATTATTTGGCGGGACACCAACAGCAGTAGCCATTCCCGTAACATGGGAACTACGATTCCTCTTTATGTCACCTATTATATGGAAGGACACCAACGGCCGTAGCCATTCCCTTTACATGGGAACTCCGTCCAATGATTAGTCTGATCGAATGGAATAGGTACGAGTGGACCTGTAACAGTCATCCAGCTCTATTGTGATCACTATGTGCAACCAGCTAGTTCGAAAACTACACTGGGTTTCCATCTCATACACCAATCCTCCATCATGTGATTAAGTCTTTAATCATTTACCTAAAGTATAATCTTAGGTTGGAGAATTCATTTTAAAATGATGCTGCCATCGAGGCCTTACGCAAATACTTAGAAGTAATCTAGGTCGTATTCATGGTCGAGATCCATTGCTCTAGAGACCGGTATAGCCAAGTCTCGTTCCTAAGTGTTTTACTTAGGTTAATGTGATAAATATATCTGTCGTACTTAATAGTTAACGACCACTTTACTTTATACTCGCATATGTACATTATATAAGTCAATCTATAGTCGACATAATATTAGTCCAAAGGACATTCACGCTGTTATGCCCCAGATTTTTTATTTTATTTTCTTTGTTCTCCTTCTGATTCACAAAGGAAGTTCGTATTAATATCGGTCTTATGTTAGAATGTTTATAACATTTCTCCAATTATTATTATCATCGTTTGAGGAAGGAGGGAGTTAGGAATGTCATTCCTTATATATTATTTAGTTGTGAAGGGGAGTATTTATTAATTACTTGATATTATTTCCTCCGTTTTTTCTGATTTCTAATTCACGTTATTTCATTTCCCATTCCACGTTCACGACGGTTCCTCCTTCTCTCAAACCCTTGTGTTGCTTCACGCTCACCCTTTCTCTCTTTGCTCAATCTCCTCTTCATCCCAATTCAATTTCCTCTCAATTATTATTTGATGGAGATTAGCTTGAGGATTATGTTCGGTTATCAGTCATCAGTCAGATTTGGGTTGTGGATCTGGTTCTCTTCTTTGTTGAGTTCCCCTTTTCTCCTTTCTGATTTTGATTTTGTATTTGGGATGGTTCGATTCGAGGGATTGTCGTTCGAGTGGATATTCGAGGAGGGCGTTTTGTAGAGTCCGTAGAGATAGAATTGCTTCGGATGTGAGACAGGTGGTATATGGATTCGGGTGTGTGTGTTCACCCACGGGGATTTCTGATTTCGTTCTTTCCGTATATGTTTGTATGTTTCTCTGATCTGTGAAGTTTTGTTCTACTTTTTAATTGCGTTTTGGATGCGTTAAATCCTCGTGGGAAGTGTGTTTTGTATTGCAATTTCGCTAAGAAGAATTATGCTTTGGATATGGAGATTTGTGGGAACAATTGGGTTCTGGTTTGACATGTTTTTCTGTAGTTTTTGCAGTGTCCAGGACGTAGGTACGGACGTCTTTGCGATTTCCGTGTTTTGCTGTGTCCGGACATCCGTCCGGACATGTAAGTCCGGACGACATGCGAGGATGATTTCTGAGTTTTACATTCGACTTGTGTCCGAACTTGTAAGTCCGGACACAAGTTCGGACATGTTTTACTGATTTTGGGCACTGTCCGGACGTCTCGTAGTTTTCAAACTAACATGCGTCTGGACTTACAAGTCCGGACGCATGTCCGAACGTTTGGATTTTGCGGTTCGACATGCGTCCGAACTTGTAAATTCGGACACATGTCGGACATGCCTCTGATTTTACATAACTTCTTCGTTTGAACTCCATTTTGAGTGCCGTTACGGCGTTGGATTCCTCTTTCCGAATACTATCTGTTTTGATATGTTTTGTCACATGTTCATGTGTATTATGATCTTAAAGTCTTTGATAAGCCCTGAACTCTAATTTGCTCTAAGAGCGTATTTCAGCTTCTGATTTCGGTTTGACCTTCGGTGTTTTGCTAGTCTTACTTAAGACTTCTGTTTCAGCTTATGAGTTTTGTTTTTGGTTTGTATTAAGCCTTGGGTTTGGGTGTTAGTGCTCTGCAACGCCCTCTGTTTGTTTTGATTAAGCTTTTGCTTTCTGCTCTGATCTGATAAGGACTTCGTTCTGTTCTGTATAAAGCTTTGATCTGTGAAAGCTTCTGATTTGGGACCTAGTCTTCTCTGTGTCTGAGTCGTGGATGGTTGGGTCTAGCTATCCTTTAGCATGCTGCGTAAGACATTCTTCTATTATCTCACGGGTGTCTCCCCCGTTCTGTTCACAGGTGTCTCACCTGTTCTGTTCACGAGTGATGTTTCCTCGTTCTGTTCACAGACTCGCTCCGTTCTGTTTGTATGCTTTGAATGCTAGTGTCCCACTTCTGTTTGTATTCTGTTCGGCTTCTATCTGTCCTCTATGCTTTTGTATTTGACAGACTGTTGTGTGCTTTCTGTTCTTTGAACACCTCTATTTGTTTGTATTGTTTCTGCCTGTTTTTAAACTCAGATAGACTACTGTGTGCTTTCTGTCTGTTGAGGATTTCTGATTTGTAAAGTGCTCTGCTTCGTCTGCTCTATCTGTATTGATTTAAGACGGTCTGTTGTGTGCTCACCGTTTTCTGTTAAGCTCCGGATTCTGCTAAGTTTCTGATTTTGTTAAACTTATGATTTTGCTAAGCTTCTGATTGTGCTTAAGCTTTTGAGTTTATTAAGCTTCTGATTTCGTCAAGCTTTCAGCTTCAGTTTACCTTCTGCTAATAAGTGTATGTTTTGACCACCGCTTAGCTCCTTCTGTTTTAGACTTCTGTCTATTTTAAATACTTATGTTTGTCTTTGATTTTGCTCTGGCTAAGCGCTTTTGTATATGTATAAATTGTATATATATTGGTATGTTCAGATCTGTTTTGAGCATGCTCAACTGATGAAGTTTAACCTGCTGAGCTATAGTTTGGCTCACCCCTATTTCCGTCTGATTTGCAGGTTTTAGTTCCAGTTTGGAGATCCGGCCTTTGCATTTAGTTTTGATTTTGGCCTTTGGATTTCGTATTCAGTTTGCTTGGCTTTTAAAGCCCTTTTGTAATAACTTCTGCTTGTGTTTAGTCTAAGCTTTGTATTTTGGCTTCCGCCTTGTGTATGTGAAGATAAGTTGTACATTATTTGTATAATATAAGAGTATTATGTTTCTGTTTTGGGTATCGATAGTGTAGCCTTGCGTGCCATAGGTAATAAGCGCGCGGCGTGTAACGGTCTCTCAACCAGGGTGGTTTTGGGGTCGTTACACGCGCACATTAGATAACGCGATAAAAAACGAGTAAATAATTCACATCACATTTCATGCATACATAAAATCACACATATCTCTCTTGGCAATTTTAACACACATGTATGACCCCAAGGAAACCCTCAGGATGGTCAGACCACACCATAACATACCGTACACCAAGACCTTGGATGCGAAAAAACATATGCTCGTCCGGCGCCCTTGTCAGACATACGATCTGGAATAATCACATCACTACGAGTCAATCTTCATGACTAACTAAATTCGGTATTTTAGAATAACGTTACAACCCAGACAGTTCATCCTTGGATTTCAACAGTTAATTGGTTCGGGTTTCGTTAGCTAAATCAGCTTCGTTACGAAAATTCGTTACTCGTAGTATTACTAATGTTCGAGTTATTCCTTTATACCCCATGATATATATATATATATATATATGCTTGTGTGTATGGTATTAGATATATATATATGCGTGTGTGGTGTATATATATGTGTATATATTCTTGTTATAATTACTTGTACATTTAAACCATATCTATAAATGTATATAAGTATTTAAATATAGTTGCATGTATACATCCGATAATAAACCATATGGTATTATTATTTCATAATTCATTATTTTATGTGTATATTGGTCAACTTACCTCTTTGGTCAAGTTAGTTGACTTGACTAGTCATGTGACACTTGACTTAGTCATGTAGACTTGATTATTTAATCTAAGTATATTAGTTACAAGACTCATTATAATACATTGTAGTATATATTTCATTAATCTTGTAACAAGTTACATTTGAGTTTACAACTCAATGACTTATAGTTTATAAACTATACTCATGTAATAACATTTACCATTTAATATTATATGGTTTCTAACCATATATACCCCATTATATATATATATATATATATATATATATATATATATATATATATACATAGGTCTATATGAATTATAAAATTCTTTTATTAAATGTTACATTTCATCATTTTATGTAAGATGATTATTCTTACTAGTTTGTATTATATAATACACTTATATAAGATTCTTACCTTAATATTATGTAACATTTATATTATACCTTATCAACTCCTAAAGTTTATTTAATATACACTTTAGTTTATAAATCCCATTTATTCATTATTTGTCACATTATTTCATGTGAACATTCTTTATTATACTAGTTCCATTTTAATCACATTAATCATATAATTGTTATAACATTGTAGACCATAGTCTAAAATTCATTTTCTAACAATATAATTGGCGCTACAGCACTATACTCCCCATTTATTACATTTTGACCACATAACATTTTATAATATTATAATTGTATACTTATATATAATATGATATTCTATATCATAATAATTTTAACCTATAGTTTTAATATAAGTTACTTATTTGCCGAGAAGGCACATATGTTATAATCTTAATTCCATCAACTTCCCACACTTTTCTTTTATTACAATTTTACCACACATTTTATACAATATTATATATATCATATATTATAACATTTTAAACTTACAATAAGTATAATCTATGGTTATATATATCCAAAATACTGACCAGGCCTAGGTCTTTTGGTTTTATCATTTCCACCCATAGTTTTGGAAATTACTAAATAACCCCAAATGTTATTATATTGTTACAATTATATAATATACCTTATATTATAGTATTTATACCCAATATGTGTATAACCTATGGTTTATAATTTTCTCCTATATTTCTGGACAGACCCCATATTTTTTCCAGAATTCTTTCCCAAATCCCACCAACTTTCTTTATTTACCATTTGACCCCTTTTATATTCATACTATAATAATGATATAATAAACTATATATTATACACCTAATTCATTTTAACTCCAAAACAAACCCCATAAATTCCTAAAATTTCCCAACAGACCAAGGACTGTTTTAAATTCCATTTCCTATCTAGAACTTTCGGTTATTACAATCTCACCCAAAATTTTATGTAACTTTTACAATTTAATACGTAACTTAAATAAGTTGGTAATAAATCATTAAATCACCTAGTTTTGGTCAAATTCTCATATATGGTCAATATTTGACCTCTAAACATAGTTTTGACCACACATTTTTGGTAATTACAAGTCTTATCCCAATTTTTCCTATAATTACAATTTTACCCCCAAAACTTTATAAAATCTTATAATTTTTATTTTAACTCCTTTAAATCTCTAGTTTTCGGCAATATTAATTGAGAAATTTCACCAAATACCACTGAGTTTTTGTTAATTCATATATATCACCGTTGTTTCTAAAATTACATAGGATAACACCGAGTTTTACTTATTTTACCAGATAACATTACGATTACGTCCCATATTTCGGTAACTGCTCCGCTAATATCCCTAGAAAAAAGACTAAACTACTCATGTTATTAGTTAAACTAAGGTGGTATCATATGGAATTTGTCAATATGACAATTCATTGTCAGGCAATTTGAAATACCCCTAAATTAATTTAAATTAATTTAGGGGATTTCTTTTATTAAACCTTTAATAATACTATTAAGTATTAAATTATTATATGGAAATTTGAATATTAAATTATTATATGGAATTATGAATATTAAATTAATATAAGGGGTGGTGAAATTTATTTAGGGGTTTTCTCCTAATTATTATATATTATTTGTATAGTATTATGAATTTAATAAAAGATTTATAAGTCAATAAATCTTGGGAAATTTCTAAACACTCCAAATATATTATAAAGATTTTAGGAAGTGTTGGAACATTGTTTTGAAACATAAAAGTCAATATAAAATTCTAGAACCTTAAAGCTTATTAAGCCTTGCTAGAGTTGACTTTTTGAGAATGGTCAAACCAGGCCATGAAACCTATACCAATAAATAGGTTATGAAAAACCATGAAGATCGATAAAAACAACGTCAAAAACGGATCATCCTAGCCAAAGTTATGTTAGATTGAAGTTTTGAATCAAAATTTTAAGAAGTGGCCACGTGTCACTCTGTAGTAGGTCGCCCACACTTAGCCGATTTCCTTCCCTGATTTTCGTAACCGTTTTCACTTCCTAGCCCTAACTTTAGACGGCTATAACTTTCACATTACTCAATATTTTTCCATGCCGTCTTCACCACTCTCTTCTCCTTAATTCCCTCTTACAACCGTAACTCATACAAGCCGTAACTCATTCTACATCGACGGGAAAGTTGATCCAAAGTTGTCAACTCTTCGAGTTCGTAACCAGTTTCCAGTTTCATGCGATTTCAGGTAAGTTCGTCTTGCCATAACTTCCTCGTCTTTCAACCAAAATTTCGATTTCTATAGCTCGTTGTGTAGATCTCTAATCCATCTACAACTTTCATGTTTATTCCCAAGCCTGATTCGTAACCGTTTGGAAGATATAGTCGCCCAAAGTCTCTGATTTGTCAGCACATAAAATCGTAGAAAAACGACAGGTAAACTCGTAACTTTCACGTCAAATTTCTTTCTGTATAATGCATATTAGATTGAGTTCTTGTTATCATTGTGTAGAATCTATGTCCCATATTTCGATTGAGCCAAAGAACACAGTCTAACTCATCTGAACCGCAAGTTATAGAGTCGCAAAGTAGGCTACCCAAACGGTCAAGTTCGAACGGTTTTTCCAGTTTCCGATTTCGAATTCACCAAATTCGAACAATTCGGTGATTCTCCGATCAAAATTTCTCCGTTGTTGCTGTTCGTAATGGTATTCCCGATCTGTAACCCATGTGTTAATTTAGTCAATTTCGTATTAGATTAGGAGAATTTGTAAGAATTGTAATCGATTTTAATTCTGAAAACGAATAACCTAACTGAAATACACCGTAATTAAAAACAGTGATTAATTAGGCTAATTATATTTTTAAAGGCTTAATTACACTTAAATAAATACGAGGGAACAAATCCCGAAGAAAACGGACCTTTAAAATGGGTTAGGAGCATAAAAGAACCTTAAAGCGCGTTTCCGAGGAAACCGGGAAAACGTGACTTTAAGCGGGTCAAATAGACTCGTAATAACTTTGGTCAACTAAATAGTCACTAATAAATATTAGTGAAGCTTTAGAACCAATAAAATTAATTAAATGAGAAAATTCCGGAAAAGGTACCGGTTAGTGAAAACTGTAACAAACGGTAAGTTGTGGGGTGAGAACGCAAATAAAGAAACTTAGTGTGTCCACTTGTGTAAATAAAAGTTAAAAATCTGTTGTGTGTGTGGGTGTGGGCCGATTCCCCTCCCCACTCTCACTCTCTTATCTCCCCTTATTGCTAAAGGACAAAACTAATAAGTAAAAAGCAAAAAAATTAGATCTCTCTCCTCACTCCCCTCTTCACTCACGTTTTGCCACCCTTCTCTATTCTCTCTTTTCTCCCTTCTTCTTCACCTTGCGACACCAATGGAGAAAGGAAGAAACTCACACAACTCCCTCCTTCTCTCATCTTGTAACCCACTAATCTTGCTCCAAAAATTACAAAATTAGTACCATTGTAATCCCCTTGCAAAGGAGAACACTTCCCTCCTTCAAAAATCCGAAAAAACCTCCACTTTCATTTTTATGGGTGTTCACCATTTGGAGATTTGAAGCCACCATTAGAAGCACCTTCACCTCCTCTTCATCTTGAGGTAAAAAGAAGTTTGAAAATTCATTGTTTCTAGCTCTCATGGGCATTTAAGAATTTTCAGTTTTTGAACTCTTGGCCTTCTTTGTTCCAGCCGATTTTGGCTCTTTTGTTGGGCTAGAAATCTTTTCTTTCACTAGCCAAGAACTCCATCTACTCATTGGAAGGTAACACTCTTTTAAACCCTAAAACCTAAATTCTAGGGTTAAGTATAAAATGAATGCTAATGGTATTGTGTATGTATTATGGGCTGTAGCATTTTGTTGTGTGTGAAACCCATTGAAAACCGAGAACAAAGAGAAAAGGAGAAGAAAGAAGAAGAGGAAAGGAAAGAAAGAAAAACTAACAAGACAAGGTAAATACCCTTACCTTGAGTTAGTTTGTAAATTGTGTTGTAACGGTTTTTGGAGAATCAAAAACAAGTAATGTGTATGATAATGAGTAATGAGTATGTTGAGGTATAATGAGGAACGGTATTGAAACAGTTTTGAAGTTTTTGAATGAAGCTTATAAACTGGGGAAACCTTGGGTAGTGAATGTGTATGTGTGCAGGATTTTTATGGATGTTGTAGTGGTATTGAATTGTGAGAATGATGTATTGTGTAACAGGTTGAGAGAATGAGTATTCGTGAGCTGAAATAATGTGTGGAGAATGTTAGAAATATAGGGGAGGCTATGCCAAAATTCATTTAGGAATTGAGGACTTAGGCACATTTGTAACAGATTTTGAAGAGTGTAGAAATGGGTGGTCTAGTAGTTGTAACAGATTTTGAAAGAAGTAAGTAAGAGAATGGAACTAGGATGCGAGTAATGTATTTTGGATGCTAGGAATAGCATTAGTTGAGGGAGTATTGGAGTATAAGAGTTGAGAGGAAAATCGGTAGCATAAGGAGGAGAACAAAAATCTGTAGCATTAGGGTAAAGGAAAATAATGTAAGTGTTGAATAGAGATGAGGAGAATTGTGTAGATTGTGTAGGAATGGGGGGTAACAAGTATGGTGGGTGGACTAAGGTGATTTAGAGTGTCTAAATAGTGCTAAATCATGTGGGTAAATATTGGCAAAGATTGGAGAAGCAATGGGTAAAGAATGCAATTGAAAAACAAATTTTAAAACTACAGTACTGGTGCCGACCGGACCTGCGACCGGACTTGCAAGGTCGGTCGGGCCCAGGTTTACAAAGGCGGGGAAAGCTTCTGGAGTCGACCGGACTTGCGACCGGACATGCAAGTCCGGTCGGACAGAAAAATTCTCCGTCTGTAACCTACTGGAATGGACCGGACTTGCGACCGGACATGCAAGTCCGGTCGGCCAGGAATTTTTCGGTGCAGATAGCTACTGACGTGGACCGGACTTGCGACCGGACTTGCAAGTCCGGTCGAGTCTTCAAAAAAAAAAAAAAAAAAAAAAAAAAGAGTATTTTTATAATATGATTATAGTAATCATATGGACATGTATATATAATATATATGCCTATATACACATATGCATGTACATGTAGTAGTACATAACAAATGAAATAGTAAAGGTAAGAAAGTAAAAATAAGAGTAATGAGAAAGGAATGGTTAATAACCAAGTAGGAAGTAATGAAGTAATAAGTATACATTGTAAGTGCCAATGTAGGAGCAAGTTAGATCAATAATAGATCATTGATCATAATACTCCATGTGCGTATAGGAATTCAATAGTTGATCATCAAAGGACCCGGTAGAACGTAAACGACGGTGAACGGTATGATTTCTTCATGCCCTGTATCCTAACTTGGTTACCCCGATTTGTGTGCTTATGTGATCACCAACAAGATAAATGCATGAACCGGATTATATTGCACATAATTGTGTTTGAACTACATTGTTCTTGTTATTGCCCTTGAACATTTAGTTTGTATAATTCATGAAATGAATGAATGGAAATGAAGTGTATGTGCAAGTATGAGTACTTGTGTATTGTATGTATGTATGGAAAGTAAGTATGGACTTCTACTAATTCCTAACAACCTAACTCCTAACATGAGTATGAGTAATGGAATGAGTAGAAGCCCGATATAGTTTCGGCCACGCGTGAGGATAAGGAACCACAAGAGGTTGGAACCGAATCCTGGCTATGATCTTTTCCTTGGACCAATTCCCTTGTATGGGTAGCATCCTGGATTAGTGTGCCATCTTAAAGCCCGGTGGTGGGAGATAGTACTCCCTGCCCGGAGGTCATACCGACTTACTGGAAGTAAGTATGTAAGTATTGTATTGTATGGTCTTGACTATTGTAAGTCATTGACCCGGAGTAAAAGAGTATTGAACATCCGATTAACCGGGTGTGTAATAAGGCTAACTGGACCTTTGTATGTATTGGAGAATTGTGTCTCCGTAATGCGGTGAGTATTCGGTAAGTATAACGGTGACTTGTATTGTCTTCCATGCTTGTATTATTGTATGAATGTATGCCTTGAAATGAATGTATTGGATTGTATTGTATAAGCATATATGTATGTATGTATGAAACGAACCGCATGTATACGACCAAATAGTTGGCGTACCCTCGCTAGTACGCGGGGTATGCGGTTATCATGTTCAGCGTAAGCTGACCCCCTCGGGGGAATGTTTTTACTCCACAGGTACCCGCGAGGCGTGATGGTAGAGTAAGGGCAGCAGGTGATTCTTTTTGGATGTAGTTGGTAGTATTGAAATAGTGTACCGAGTGGTACACGGCTAGAGCCTTTGAGTAGCCGGTGTACCATGTGGTACACCTTTTTTGGGATGATGAATTTTACTTGGATAGTAAGGAGAGGTTGTATAAATCTTCATTTATGGGAAGTAATTGGATGTAATTCATATAATTCGGGTATACTCGGTAATCAATTGTAATCTAAGTATTTGGTATTGTAAAGTAAGTAGTATGTATTGCCTATTCTAATCGTCAGACCGAGATGGTAAGTAGTGTAGCCTTGTTGATCTTGGATGGTTAACGACATTGTATCACCCGCGGGAGTAAGTAAGTATTCCGTCGCTGCGAATCTGGTAATTATGAGCATGATTAGAGGAGTAAGAAAGGATTAGCGGTTGGGGTGTTACAAAAAGTGGTATCAGAGCGAAGTCTCGCTCTGATGATTAGAAAGTATAAGTATAGTGATTACCGAGTTAGGATTTCAACCGTCTTAAGACGGATACTTAGAAACCTAACTAGGAACTACCGTTAGCAATAACGGATACCCTTAACGTCTGCAAGGACGATACCATTGCTTGAATGAAGACCATGAGGTCATAGTATCACAACATCAAATGTAATCCACACTTGTTCAGATGTCAGGACGAGGTCGAGGCCGACCAAGAGGAGAGACATCTGATGGACCGGGCGCGCAGACGATAGCTGAGATCGTCGCCGCCACGGTAGCAGAGATGCTACCGCAAGTAATCACTGCTGTACAGCAACACAGCAAACACAGCAGCAGCAGCAGCAGCAGCAGCCCGACCCACCTCATCCCCGTGAAACGAATTGGGTAAAGAAAGCAGTCGCCGACCTTCGACCTGCATGCTTTAGAGGCGAGAGCGACCCCGCCAAGCTCGAGGCCTACCTCTCCGAGATGGAGACGGCCTTCGACACACTTGAGACTCCCGCTGGAGTCCGAGTGAGAATAGCTGCGTACTATCTGAAGGACGCGGCTATGGACTGGTGGAAGCTCGTTAAGGCCGAGCACGTAGCTGATCCGGCATTCGGATGGGAAGCATTTACCTCTCTCCTCCGATCTAAATACTACCCCGAGCATGTCAAGACCAAGAAAAGGCTTGAGCTCGATGCACTTAAGATGACCGAGAAGATGACGGTTGATGAATATTACCGCACCTTCACCTCTCTTCTCCGACTTCTACCCGACCTTGGGTATACCGGCCAAGTCTTGGTCGACCGCTTCTACGGCGGATTGAGCCATCGACTCCGGTATGGCATGGGCTTCACTCGGTTTACCTCCCTTCAGGTAAACAAGTTGAACCCTTAAAAAGCCATGAGTAATGTGAATTAGTATTCCCGTATGTAATGTAACCTAATGCCTAAGTAATTCAGGAGTGTTACCACGCTGCATCTCGAGTTGAGATCACCTGCCAGCTGAGAGATGAGGAACAAGCGCTGAAGCGCAAGGTGAGCGGCAAGGGTAACCCCTCCGATGAACAAAACCAATCCAAACCTGGAAGAAAAGAAGGGGAAGCATCCTCATCAGAAGAAAACTTACATCCGGAGACGGCGGTGCCCATGCTGAGAAGGGCAAGGCAACTGAGCCTTTACAGATTGCCTACACCGCACCAGTGGCAGCGAAGCCACTGAGGTCTCAGCCCTACAGGGGTAAGTAACCGAAACCGAATTAGTACACTTGTGAAATTGTAAGTATATAGAGTATTGTAAGTATACCAAACCTTGCTAACTTGAAAGCTATAGGTTCTGGATTTGGCCAAGGAAAGAACCAATCTGATGGCCGCAGCTACATCTGCCGTAACTGCAACAAGGATCATCCCGGCACAGATTGCCAAGGAAGGGAGATCCGCTGCTTCAATTGTCAGAAACCGGGCCACCGTGCCAATGCATGCCCGGAGAATTCTAGGCCAAGGGCAACTACCAGGGCTACAAGCAGCGTGAGGGCAAGGAAGCTGCATCTGGTGATGCTCATGCCCAGCATACCTCACAGGGACAGGGATCCCGAGGTCCGCAGAAGGGCGCACCGCAGAGGCAGCCCGCCCTACACATCATTGACCGTGATGGGACCGGGACTAAGTCCGGCCCAGGTAACTACCGTAACCTTTAATCCTTGAAAAGCATGTCTAAAGTAGTGAAGTAACTGTATGAGTAAATGTATGAATGCGTAAGTACTTGAAGTATGAAATTGAGCATGAGTAAGTAACATGGAAGTATGTATTGAGCATGAAATGAATTAGTAAGCCTAGAACTCATTCTAGATGAATTTACCACCTTAGGGAAATTCCATATCTGTTACCCAATACCTTCAAACTCACCTCATGAAGAGACCGACATCGCCAACCACCACTTCAACAACGAACAGTGTCAGGTCATCCGCCCAGGTATGATCTTATTAAAAGGATACCTGACACCCGAAGCACAAATTTCAATCATCCGACGAGATGCAACGAGTTAGGAACGGGTCCAGGAGGATTTTATACACCCGAATTCCCCGGTGGAGCTACAATGAAGCTGAAAATGATGTGCTTGGGAAAGGACTGGAACCCTTATACCAAGACATACCAAACGACGCGAGCAGGACGGAGCAACACCTCCAGCAATACCCCCAGAATTCCAAACGCTTGTCACACAAGCTGTGGAAATTGCACAACAATGTGAAGATGAACCAATCCCTGCACTTGAAGCAGATCTGTGTATCGTCAACTTCTATGAGAAAGAAGGACGACTTGGCTTACACCAAGACAAGGACGAGACAGCGGAATCTCTTGAACTAGGAGTGCCCGTAGTGTCTTGGTCCATTGGTGATGACGCCGTATTTTTGTATAGCGAGCGGAAGCGTGTGGACCTCGCAGAAAAATTGGTATTGAGATCAGGAGATGTTCTAATCATGGGTGGAAAATCAAGGTTGCTGTATCACGGGATCCAGAAGATCAAGTTGAATACGGCACCACCGGCAATAATCAATGCCACACACATGATACCAGGACGCCTGAACCTTACCTTTAGAAAGTATTAATCTTGTAGTAGCATGTAATCCAGTAGTAACGTGTATTAGAGACACAGTATGTATGATGGTTGGTTATTCAATAAAAGCAGTGTTGGTTATTAAATTCCACTTGCGTTCCACCATCTTTACTTATAATCTCATGAATCAATAGGTTGTGGACTCGGTACCGAAGGTAACCTGAGCATCCTCACCGAAGAACAAGCCGGCAGAAGCGGCACCATTCTAACGGGAACATTCCCAGTAAACGGCATCGAAGCCTCAGTATTATTCGACTCCGGCGCCTCTCACACCTTTGTATCGCCATCATTCGCGAAGAAGTTGGGGCTAGACGCGGATGAGCTACCAAACTTCTTGGTTACTCTCCCGTCGAAGGAGCGGGTAAAATGTACTAAGTATTACCACACCGCCACCATTCAAATCAAAGGTGAAGCGTTTCCCATTTCCTTCATCGAATTCAACGGATTGGGATTCGACTTAATATTGGAATGAACTGGTTGGAGCGGCACAAGGGGAGAATCCTATGCGCCGAGCACCGATTGCTGCTCAAGAGTCCATCTGGGGTCACTGTTTCATACCGCCAGAGACCGAGAGAGAGCCTTCAACTACAGTCATCTCCGCCATGGCAATGTATCGGGAGCTCAGAAAAGGGCATGAAGTGTATTTATGTCACGTGCAAGACCTGGAGAGAGATCCAGAGTTCAGTGACGAGGTAGCAGTAGTCTCAGAATTCCCGATGTATTTCCGAAAGAGCTACCTGGTATGCCACCACAGAGGGCGGTAGAATTTGAAATCGATCTTGTACCGGGTACTGGTCCCATCGCTAGGGCACCATACCGTATGGCACCGGCAGAAATGGCAGAACTTAAGGAACAGTTACATGATCTTCTCGACAAAGGGTTTATACGCCCGAGCGTATCACCCTGGGGAGCACCGGTCCTCTTCGTGAAGAAGAAGGACGGTAGTCTCCGCCTCTGCATCGACTACCGCGAATTGAATGCGGTCACCGTAAAGAACAAGTACCCATTGCCACGCATCGACGACCTGTTCGATCAGTTGAAGGGAGCATCCGTCTTTTCTAAGATTGATCTCCGATCCGGTTACCACCAAATTGCTATCAAAGAGCAAGACATTCAGAAAACAGCATTCCGAACAAGATATGGCCACTACGAATTCACGGTGATGCCATTCGGTTTGTCTAATGCACCAGCCAAGTTCATGGACCTAATGAATCGGTTATTCAGTGATCAGCTGGACACTTCGGTAGTAGTATTCATTGACGACATTCTTGTGTATTCGAAGTCACCAGAAGAGCATGAAAACCACTGAGAAAAGTACTTGAGACACTGCGCGAGAACCAGCTGTATGCGAAGTTCTCCAAATGCGAGTTTTGGCTAGATCAGGTATCATTCCTCGGTCATGTCATCTCGAGCGCGGGCATTTCAGTAGATCCATCCAAATTGAAGCAGTGCGATCATGGCCTAGACCTAAGACTGTTACCGACATCCGGAGCTTTCTTGGTTTAGCCGGTTATTACCGGAGGTTTGTAAAGGACTTCTCGAAAGTCGCTAAGCCCATGACGGCACTGATGAAGAAGAAAGATGCACCCTTTGTATGGACAGAGGAGTGCGAGCTATCATTTCAGAACTGAAAGACTCATTGACCTCAGCGCCAGTCCTACACTTCCAGAGGGCACAGAGGGATTTGAGGTGTATGTGATGTGCATCGGCAAGGGTATGGGATGCGTACTCATGCAGCATGGCAAGGTAGTAGCCTATGCTTCTCGCCAGCTGAAAAAGCATGAGGAGAATTACCCGACACATGATCTAGAGTTAGGAGCCATTGTCTTCGCCTTGAAGATATGGCGACACTATCTCTATGGGGTAAGCATCACCATCTACTCCGACCACAAAAGTCTACAGTACGTATTCACCCAGAAAGAATTGAACCTAAGGCAGAGGAGGTGGATGGAGTTCCTCTCGGATTACGACATCAACCTCCAGTATAAAGAAGGGAAGGCAAACGTTGTAGCCGACGCCCTGAGTCGTCGAGCACACTCGCTCCATTCGCTACTCGCTTCTTCTAGCTTGGTTGACGAGGTGCGAGACGCTCAGTTGAGCGACCCTTACTTCACAGAGATCAGACAGAAAATCACAGATGGTACCTTCGAGAGCCGAAAGTACGACTTCAAATTGCATGAAGATGGTCTGATCCGATTGAATGGCAGATTATGCGTCCCCGAAGCAATGCTGAGCTAAGGGATCGCATTCTGCGAGAGTCACATTGTTCGACATTGCATGTCCATCCGGGAGCCTCTAAAATGTACAAAGACATGAAGAGGTACTTCTGGTGGCAAGGAATGAAATCAGACGTGACTGAGTATGTTCTGAGGTGTCTCACTTGCCAGAAAGTGAAGTTTGAGCACCGAAGACCGGGAGGAATGGTGCAATCCATGCCCATTCCGGAGTGGAAATTCCACGACATCTCTATGGATTTTGTTGTTGGACTCCCACCTGCTAGGGGAGGACTCAACATGATCTGGGTAGTAGTCGATCGCCTCACCAAGGTTGCCCGATTCATACCGATGAAGGACACTTGGAAGGTGGCGAAGCTCGCAGAGCTATTCGACAAGGAGATCATCCGACACCACGGAGTTCCGAAAACCATTGTATCTGACCGCGACACCAGGTTTCTTTCGAGATACTGGAGAGCAACACGGGAAGCGCTTGGTACTGAGTTGAAGCTTAGCACCGCCTTCCATCCACAGACCGACGGTCAGACAGAAAGGACCATCCAACACTAGAGGATATGCTAAGGGCATGTGCCTTAGACTTCCAGGGGAGCTGGATTGAGAAGCTTCATCTTATCGAGTTTTCGTATAAAATAGCTATCATGCTTCGATTAAGATGTCGCCATTCCAAGCCTTGTATGGTAGACCTTGCCGTACCCCGTTGTGTTGGGATGAGTC
Source organism: Limonium bicolor (assembly GCA_023374045.1). Lineage (NCBI taxonomy): Eukaryota > Viridiplantae > Streptophyta > Magnoliopsida > Caryophyllales > Plumbaginaceae > Limonium > Limonium bicolor. The sequence goes on along the minus strand of CM041779.1, from coordinate 180,723,911 downwards.
AAGCGAAGCGGTCATCATAGGACCGGAGTATTTGGAACAAGTACAAGCTGAGGTACAACAAATCCGAGCTAATATGAAGGCAGCCCAAGATAGACAGAAATCCTATGCGGATGTGCGACGACGCGACCTTGAGTTCGCCGTGGGCGACCAAGTGTTCTTGCGTGTCTCACCTATGAAGGGTGTCTTCGATTTGGCCAGAAGGGCAAACTGAGCCCGAAATTTGTAGGCCCGTATGCCATTACCGAGAGGTTGGAGCCGTAGCTTATAGGCTAGCATTGCCTGAAGAATTGGGGCGTGTTCATGATGTCTTTCATGTATCACAACTCAAGAAATACATAGCCGATCCCTCTCATGTATTAGAACCCGAACACCTATCCCTAGAGCCGACCATGAGATATGTCGAGACTCCACTGCGAATCCTTGATACCAAGACAAGAGACACTCGCCATAAATCTGTACGAATGGTGAAGGTCTTGTGGTCTAACCACGACGTCGAGGAAGCGACTTGGGAATTAGAGGACGCCATGAAGGCGAAGTACCCGAATTTATTTGTAGACTAGATGTCTAGTATCCGTATAGCACGGAGGGTACGGGGCGTACCCCTTTTAAGGGGGGTAGAGCCTTTTTGCTTTTGCATTGCTTCGGGTTAGCATTGCAGTAGTATGTATGTATGTAATTGTATTTGGTTGGCACATGTAGTGCTAAGTGTATTGTATTGGCACAAAGTAGTGCTAGTAGTACTCGGTATGTGGTACAATGAGTACGGTATGTGTATGGTATGTATGTAATGAGTAATGCATTTGTGTTGTACGGTATATGACACGAATGACATTGTGAAGTGTATTGTGAATGTATGAACTGAATGGAGTATTGTGTATGAAATGTGTATGTGTATGGTATTCGAAGAGCATGGTACATAGTATTTGAATTGTGATGCTGGTAGTGTAAGAATTGTGAACACCTTGTAAGGTGGTAGTAGAATGCATTGCGGCAATTGACTTGCCAAATGAGTAGAAATGGTAAATTGTAACCTTGAGCAACTTTGAGGGCAAAGTTTCTTAAGGGGGGTAGATTGAAATACCCCGTAATTAAAAACAGTGATTAATTAGGCTAATTATATTTTTAAAGGCTTAATTACACTTAAATAAATACGAGGGAACAAATCCCGAAGAAAACGGACCTTTAAAATGGGTTAAAAGCATAAAAGAACCTTAAAGCGCGTTTCCCGAGGAAAACGGGAAAACGTGACTTTAAGCGGGTCAAATAGACTCGTAACAATTTTGGTCAACTAAATAGTCACTAATAAATATTAGTGAAGCTTTAGAACCAATAAAAATTAATTAAACGAGAAAATTCCGGAAAACGGGTACCGGTTAGTGAAAACTGTAACAACCGGTAAGTTGTGGGGTGAGAATGCAAATAAACAAACTTAGTGTGTCCACTTTGCAAATAAAAATTAAAAATCTGTGTGTGTGTGGGTGTGGGGCGATTTTCCCCTCTCTCCCTCCTCTCTTTATTGTCTAATTCACTAAAAGACAAAGGAAATAAGTAAAAAGACAAAAAAAAACTCTCTCTCTCACTCCCCCACTCTTCCTCACGCATCTCCCCCCTCTCTTTCTCTAATTTCCCTCTTTCCTTCTTCCACCTGCGACAGCCATGGAGAAAGGAAGGAAGCTCAAAACTCCTCCTTCTCTCCTCTCTTTGAACACCCAAACCTTCTCCAAACTCACAAAAAATTATACCATTGTAATCCCCTCGCAAGGAGAGAACGTTTTCATCCTTTCAAAAAATCAAAAGCTCTACTTTCGTTTTTGAGGGTATTCACCATTTGAAGATTCAAGCCACCATTAGAAGCACCTTCACCTCCTCTTCATCTTGAGGTAAAAAGAAATTCGAAAATCCATTTTTCTAGCCCTTGTTTGCATTATAAGAATTTTGGATTTTGAACTCTTGGCTCTTGTTGCTCCAGCCGATTTGGCTTCTTTGGGGGCTAGAAACATTGTTCTCTTGCTAGTCAAGAACTACATTCAACCATTGTGAGGTAATATCCTTGTCTAAACCCTAAAACATTAAATTCTAGGGTTAGTGCAAAATGAATGTTAAATGGTAGTGTGTATGGTATGGTGGTTGTAGTATTGTGCATTTTGTGGGAAGAACCAAGAAGAAGGAAAGAAGAGAAGAAGGAGGAAGCAAGAAAGAAAGGAAAAACTAGTAAGAACAAGGTAAAGTCTCTTACCTTGAACTAGTTTGGTGTCATGTAATGTAACAGTTTTTGAATTGTAAAATGAGTAAGGAATTAAGTAATGAGTAGCAAGTGTATTGTAGTATAATGAAGAATGATATTGTAACAGTTTTGAAGTTTTAAATGAGTTTAAAAGCTTGGGAAAACATTGGGTATTGAATGGGTATGTGTGCAGGATTTTATTTGTTGTAGTTGTATTGAAATGTGAGTATAATGTATTGAGTAACAGGTGGTGAGATCGATTATGTGAGCTGAAATAATGTGTGGAGAATGTTAAATATAGGGGAGACTATGCCCAAATTTTGTGTAGAATTTGAGGACTTAGATTGTTAAGAAGAGGAAGTATTTGGAGAGTTTGAGATGAGTGTTTGTAGTTTGTAACAGATTTTGAAAGAAGTAAGTTAAGAGAATGGAACTAGGATGTGAGTAATGTATTTTGGATGCTAGGAATAGCATTAGTTGAGGGAGTATTGGAGTATAGAGTTGAGGAAAATGTAGGAAAATCGTGATAAGAGGAGAACAAAATCTGTAGCATTAGGGTAAAGGAAAATAATGTAAGTGTTGAATAGAGATGAGGAGAATTGTGTAGATTGTGTAGGATGGGGTAACAAGTATGGTGAGTGGACTAAGGTGATTTAGAGTGTCTAAATAGTGCTAAATCATGTGGGGAAAATTGGTAAAGATTGGAGAAGCAATGGGTAAAGAATGCAATTGAAAACAAATTTTAAAACTGCAGTACTGGGGCCGACCGGACCTGCGACCGGACTTGCAAGGTCGGTCGGGCCCAGGTTTACAAAGGCGGGGAAAGCTCTGGAGTCGACCGGACTTGCGACCGGACATGCAAGTCCGGTCGGACAGAAAAATTCTCCCGTCTGTAACCTACTGGAATGGACCGGACTTGCGACCGGACATGCAAGTCCGGTCGGCCAGAAAATTTCGTAATGCAACCTACTGGAATGGACCGGACTTGCGACCGGACATGCAAGTCCGGTCGGCCAGGAATTTTCGGTGGAGATAGCTACTGACTTGGACCGGACTTGCGACCGGACTTGCAAGTCCGGTCGAGTCTTCAAAAAAAAAAAAAAAAAAAAAAAAAAAAAAAAAAAAAAAGTATTTTATAATATGATTATAGCAATCATATGGACATGTATATATACATATATATGCCTACATACACATATGCATGTACATGTAGTAGTACATAACAAATGAAATAGTAAAGGTAAGAAAGTAAAAATAAGAGTAGTGAGAAAGGAATGGTTAATAACCAAGTAAGAAAGTAATGAAGTAGTAAAGTATACATTGTAAGTACCAATGTAGGAGCAAGTTAGATCAATAATAGATCATTGATCATAATACTCCATGTATGTATAGGAATTCAATAGTTGATCATCAAAGGACCCGGTAGAACGTAAACGACGGTGAACGGTATGATTTCTTCATGCCCTGTATCCTAACTTGGTTACCCCGATTTGTGTGCTTATGTGATCACCAACAAGATAAATGCATGAATCGGATTTATATTGCACATAATGTGTTTGAACTATATTGTTCTTGTTTATTGCTCTTGAACATTTAGTTTGTATAATTCATGAAATGAATGAATAGAAATGAAGTGTATGTGTAAGTATGAGTACTTGTGTATTGTATGTATGTATGGAAGTAAGTATGGACTTCTACTAATTCCTAACAACCTAACTCCTAACATGAGTAATGAGTAAAATGGAATGAGTAGAAGCCCGATATAGTTTCGGCCACGCGTGAGGATAAGGAACCACAAGAGGTTGGAACCGAATCCTGGCTATGATCTTTTCCTTGGACCAATTCCCTTTGTATGGGTAGCATCCTGGATTAGTGTGCCATCTTAAAGCCCGGTGGTGGGAGATAGTACTCCCTGCCCGGAGGTCATACCGACTTAACTGGAAGTAAGTATGTAAGTATGTAAGTATTGTATGTATTGGTCTTGACTATTGTAAGTCATTGACCGGAGTAAAAGAGTATTGAACATCCGATTAACCCGGGTGTGTAATAAGGCTAACTGGACCTTGTATGTATTGGAGAATTGTGTCTCCGTAATGCGGTGAGTATTCGGTAAGTATAACGGTTGACTTGTATTGTCTTCCATGCTTGTATGTATTGTATGAATGTATGCCTTGAAATGAATGTATGAATTGTATTGTATAAAGCATGTATGTATGTATGTATGAAACGAACCGCATGTATACGACCAAATAGTTGGCGTACCCTCGCTAGTACGCGGGGTATGCGGTTATCATGTTCAGCGTAAGCTGACCCCCTCGGGGGAATGTTTTTACTCCACAGGTACCCGCGAGGCGTGATGGTAGAGTAAGGGCAGCATGTGATTCTTTTTGGATGTAGTTGGTAGTATTGAAATAGTGTACCGAGTTGTACACGGCTAGAGCCTTTTGAGTAGCCGGTGTACCATGTGGTACACCTTTTTGGGATGATGAATTTTACTTGGATAGTAAGGAGAGGTTGTATAAACTCTTCATTTATGGGAAGTAGTAACATTGGATTGTAATTCATATAATTCGGTATACTCGGTAATCAATTGTAAACTAAGTATTTGGTATTGTAAAGTAAGTAGTATGTATTTGCTTATTCTAATCGTCAGACCGAGATGGTAAGTAGTGTAGCCTTGTTGATCTTGGATGGTTAACGGCATTGTATCACCCGCCGGGAGTAAGTAAGTATTCCGCTGCGAATCTGGTAATTATGAGCATGATTAGAGGAGTAAGAAAGGATTAGCGGTTGGGGTGTTGGTGGTGTTACAATTATACAATGAACGAGCGCAAGAGGTGGTGAATAGTGTAACAATTTCATTCAAAAATGCGAAGTTCGCAGTCCCTGCTCAAGGTGAACATAATCGCCAAAAAGCACCTTGGATTGAAATGGCAGAAGCTTCCAAATCGGAGACAAATGGGTTAAAGAGGCATATCTTTAATGTTTAGAACAAAATCATCAGAATCGAAACAGGATTGAAGAGAAGGGACCCAACTTGTATAAGGAAAATACACAACAAATGCGAACTAAACATAAGATTGTTACCAGCTTACACAAATGTGGAAACAAAAGAACTGATGAATTATGTATGTTGCAATGAGTCTATAGGAGAAGAGTAAAGAAAGACATTTTAACGAAATTATGGTGAGGTCTCTTTGAACTGGGATGGACTGTCAGATAGACGAACCAACAAGAGAGGATAAGATATTCAGCATGAGAAAACCGACAGAGAATAGCAAATAAGGTCGCTGTTACGGTTGTTTAACCAGAGGAATACTTCAAACCCATCATGTATTGAGTATAAAACAAGTAGCAGGATCCACCGTAGGATAGTCAAAATTCGGGCTATAAAAAAAAACTCGGTTTCCATTATATGTACAGAGATGGTCAATTCACAGATATTTGCAACCTGAGAAGCCAGGTGTAGCAGTATTTAAGCAAGTAGAAGGTACTGAAACTTGTATTGGGGTTGGGAATTGCTTACGGGAATCCCGTGAACCCGTGATGGGTCAAGTACCCCGTATCATACCAACAATCAAACGCAAGACAATACACGAGTGCAGAAAGACGGAGAGCAGAAATGCAAAGCACAACAGAATTTAAAACCAAATGCAATCGATGCTTTTACAAAGCTCAGAATTTGTAATAGATTTATCCTTCTCGCAAACATTATATGTATAGACATTGGTGAAATGTGAAAAAAGTGCAAGCACGATGGGGAAAGGAGAACGACATAAAAGGAAGAAAAAAAAATGAAGCAATCAAACACTATCATCAGATACCAGTCTCACGATGCTAAGAATTCTTGTTCGGTGTCGTTTCAGATTTACTCAGTGAGCAGCAAAACTAAAAGAAAAGAACGATTCAAAGAGAGAAAGAAATGGGGAAGAGAAGTATGACCCTGGCGTCGGACAGTCTCCGACGAAGTCACACGCTAATCCTCACCCTTCATTTGGTTCATCGGCTAGAAGAATTTTCAGAAACGAGAGCGAAAGAATCCCACAAAGAGATTTGGAAACACAAGTTTTAAAAACAGGGAGACAGGACGACAGAGAACGTATCGCCTTACTCTGCTGCTGCGACAAGGAGAAAAGTCAAGAAGCTCGAGCAAGAAATCCGTGGACAATGGTTAGCATTCGAAAGTCTGGACACAGTTTCAGAGTTCCTCTTTGTTTGAAGAGTTTTCTGAATCGGATTTCTGGCTCTGCGGGAATCAAAAGTTTCTAGTCCAAGGTTTTTTTAAAAAAAAATTCACGATGTTATATGTGGAAGATGACAATGAGGAGAATGAAAACATCGATCAAATGGATTATGTCGGTTAGTGTTTCTAGTTTGAGCGAGAATTGGCGGAGAGAGTGAAGTGAGGGAACTGGGTTGTTCTTTCGCATGAGGGAAATTCAGAGACTGGAGAACACCGTGAGAATAAAATGAAGGAGAAGAAAATATGGGTTTGTTTGTTTGAACGAATGAAAGAGTCGACTGTTATTGTTTTCTGAGATCGATCGACGAGGAAGGTGGTGGCGGGTGGTAATGGCCACTGAAGTCTGTATAGGTTTTTGATTGTTGTTGTTTTATAGAGAAGCATTAGGGTTAAAAGGTGGGTTGGGTTTTAATGTGGGCTTTTTGAAGCCAAAGGCTGAAAATAGAGTGGGTTCAAGGAATTGGGCTAGGCCAGATTTCAATCAAGTGTGGATTGAGTTTGACAGATGAAAATGAGTGTGTATAAATAGAAATAAAAAAAAAATACTAGTGCTAATAGTAGAATAAAATAAAATATAAGAAAAAGTGAATAGATGAATAAAAATAAAATAAAATAAAATAGTAAAATAAGTGAATAAACAAAAGGGGACCTTGAAACTGGACTGTCGATGGAAATTCATTTTCGAAGAATTGTGTTTTTTTTTCTGAAATGTTTTGAAAAAGATTATAAAATGATGGTTTCGTCTTAGCACGCACGTTAATATGTTTTAAAAAAAGAAAGGCGACGACCCCTCTTATTATTTCGGAATTTGCTTTATGGGGTGAGAATTTTGGTGTCTCACACCCACACCACCATTCACCATCCCGACGGAGGTCCTAGAGACCGACGTCGAGGAAATCACCCCTATCCAAACTGTTCCATCGTCAGCCAAACCTTCATCACCATCCCCTTCACCACTGCTGTCAAATCCCACCACCCAAGAACAAACCCAACAAACAACACACTCCTCCCCAACCCACCAGTCCGTCGAAAAATCTGTTACCCCCACACCACCACCCTCTCCTAAACCCAAAACCCACAAACGGAAATCTACAGCCACCCGCCCAACTACCAAACGCATTCTTCGTTCAAGCCAAAAAGCCACCCTGCATTGTCTTCCACAGTATCCTCAGCGACTGGCGAGTCCTTCCTGTTCAAGAAGCACTGCCGGCAACTATAGTGAGTCGCAATACTTCAACCGGTGCCACATCCACACGATCTCAAAAGCCTCCAAAGCTGACCCGCCACACTGCCGAGATCGACCCATTCACTCAAAACTACATGCTCTCCGATCCTACTGCGGATTACAATCTTGTTAAGGGTAAATACCTCTACTTTTCTTGGGCTCTTTCAAACTCACCTTGGGGAACTTGTAAAAATGCTACAAGCTCAGGGTTAGACACATCTGTTATCATATTTTTTGAATGGTACTGGCAAGAGTCTCTTGATTTCTACAAAACTTGGTTATTCGTAATGGTGCTGCATAGTCCTTTGTTAATTCCACCGCTATTTTCTTTGATCTTCCAAAATTGTCTGAAGTCCTTGGAGTCCCCCATGCTGGTCTGAAATTTTATGACAAAGGAGTCCTTCCTGATATTCCCGGAGTCCCACATAACAAATTATATCACTTTTTATCTTCAAAAGTAAAGTTGGTTCTCCGTACCAAGAGGTGATCTCTCTGTCCTACACCAACTACTTCATATCCTCGTAATCAAAAACATCGTTCCCTGTAAAGAAGGAAAGCAAATGGCCAACTCCCTTGATCGGTTCATCATGTACTGCATCCTCAACTGTCATCCTTTAAGCTTGGCCTTCATAATTCTCAATCATCTGGCCCACTCTGTCAATACTCCAAAGCACTCCCTTGGCTATGTCTTCTGGCATCCTAGGGTTTTTAAATACTTTTAGGTACCGCTGAAGAAATTGACATCAGAGTCTATCGAGGAGGTGGACACAAATCAACTTGCGATACCTGGACAGATCCTCCAAAAAACTCAGCTGCTGTCTCCTTCTTCTTCTCCAGTCACGCCTCAGATCTCAACTCCACAAGAGACGACCGATCATGACCGACTCCTTCCACTCCAGGAGAAGATCGACCGAATCATCACTCAGGCAGGAGAGCTGGCACAGTGCACCCACTAGGATGATGGAGAGACTCACTAGCCTGGAGAAGGTTGTGTCTACGATGTAGGATGCAATACAGGACCTCACCTCTGCCGTTAACTCACTCCAAGCCCCTTAGATATACCCCGCGTATGTATGTGTAGTGCTAGAACTTAGGCTGGTTATAAGTTCTAAACACTGTTTTTTTATTGTTCATGGATACTAACACTGACTCTCTAGCTGCAAGGCTTCCCTCTGATTAAAGCAAAAGGGGGAAGTAGTGAATCCCGTCTGGTGTACGGGCAACTCTGACTGTGTTTTGAACTGTCTTTAAGTTTTTGCTGCTAGTTTTTGTGGTTATCTGATTACTCTTCTTTTGCTACATTTATGTGCTCTTGCCTGCTTGAAGTTTCTCAACGATTAAGGGGGAGCCACAATGGAGTCACTTGACTGTTAATTTATCTGCTTTGTTTAAGGGGGAACTTCGACAAGGTCAGTTCCCCTAACTCTTTGTGTTTTGCTTTTCAGGATCAACTCAATCGGGATTCATGAAGGTTTGCTATCAGCAACAAGGGGGGACTATTGGAGCATGAAGATGTCGCTGAGATAGTCAATCATTTCGATGAAGTCACTCATCCTCAACAAACACAAAGAAGGCGTCCACTGCACAAAACACAACAGAGTTTACACAAAACTAAGAAGCATGACTGACTCTATCACACTGTTGTGACATTTAAGGAACGACGCGTCAACGTGCAAATACTATAACGGTCATAAGGTTGCTCCAGTCGACTCTGAAGTTTGCGCCCGAAGACTGGCCCGATAACTCTCAACACATGCCTACTAAGTTAGTTCTGACAATTTATGAACTAACTCTCTTAGCCATTTAACTTGTAGACATTATAAATAGAGAGCATCTATTAGTTCTTTTTTGCGCTTTCTGATTGAAATTTTGTATAGATTAGAGGGAGAGCTGCTTTCCATTTTAGAGAGAGATTTCGTACCAAATTTAGTTAGAGCTTCTAGAAAGACTCATTCTAGGTAGGACCTAGTTTCACTACGCTTATCATCGTGCTGATCAGAAATTGTATTGGGGAGTGCAAAAATCTACGGAGTGGGCATTGTAAGTTGTTTTGTTTTTTACCAGGAAATAAAGTAGCTTACTTTGTGTATCTTGCTGAGTTCCACTGAGTTCCTCAATCCTTCGAGTGTTGTTATGAATCAGTTCTTCTAAGTCCGTTCTAAATTACAAGTTCGAGTAACTGCTTCTGCGCACTTAGTTCGATTGAGTGTTTCCACATCATCAGTGCTTTCGTATACTTAGCACGATTGAGTCAAACCATCTCACAGACTAACACCTTGAGTTGGTTTGAGTCAGCCGTCCGATCCTACACAACATTAGGATTAAAAAAATTAATGTAGATTTGCATAAAATAGTACAAACTAGTGAAAATAACTATCTCACATAAAATGAAAAAATATATCATTTAATGAGTGAATTTATAATTCATATGTATGTATAAAAATAGGTCCATATGGAAGATTTAATAAAGCTTAGAGGTTTAGTAATGTAATATGTAACATTACATAATATTAAGATTATAATCTTAATGTGAGTTTGTGTAAGACAACACAAATAAGTAAGATTAATTACTTTTACATAAATGATAAGATATATCATTTAATTAATGAGTTTATAATTTTTATATGTTATGTATATAAATGTATGAAGTGAAATAAATTATATAATATGGTGGGAACCAGATAGTACCAAGTGAAGAATGTCATAAGATGAATATAATGTATAAACATAATTGACCAAGTCAACTCAATTGACCAAAGAGGTCAAGTTGACCAACTCACACATAAAAATGTACATTTAAGAGGTAACAATGCTACATGACCTATTATAACATGTAGAAATAAAATATATGTTACACACTTACATATATACATTGGTGGAATGAAGGCCTTAAATTACGGTCCAAAACCCTGTTTACTTACGATTCTGGACCGTAGTTAACGCGGGCGTCACCAAAGACGGAGAAGTCTTTAATTACGGTTTAAAACTGTAATTAAAGGCCTTTTACGGTCCCACGAGTCAAGGACTTCACATTACCATTCAAAGGAAAACTGTAATCTAAAGGGCTTTGGCGTGCACGCGCCGTTGGACTATAGATTACGGTTTTATCAGGGAACCGTAATCTAAAGTCCAATAGCGCACGTGCCAAAGCACTTTAGATTACGGTTTTCCTTCGAACTGTAATGTATAATGTTTTTTTACATTTTTTTATTACAGAGCTACACATTGCAACAGAGGGAAGTATTACAGAACTACAGAATTGCAACAGATATGCCGAAACTGCACAATTGCAACACACCTGAATCAAATAGCAATAAAACACATTCTCTGTGCACAATGCAACAGATACCAGCATCTTTAATTACACCAGAATCGTACAGCAGCTTTGATTACTAACAGATAACAGTATATATGTTAAAACTCAACAAAATAGCAACAAAAGACATTCTCTACATACATACAAATTTGTTACAGCATATAGCAATTCAATAAATGTCATTTCAGTTTCATGCCACTACATATACAAAAAGCTAGCAAGTCTACCAATTCATTCTCAAAAATAAGACTGTCATGCTCTCCTAACATGATAAAGTCTTTTGCACTGTAAGTCGAGGATTTGGCAAAGTGCTCTTTAATCTGGAACAAGAAAAGGAATGGAACACATAATGAGATTAAGATAAGACACAAAAAATATGCACAAAGAGTTAAATACAAGACAGCGTTCGTATTACCTTGTCTTCAGAGTTCTCAAATGCTAGGAAGTACCCGCAGAACTCGTACATGTACCGCATCACGTAGTACCCGTAACTCCTGGAATCCTTTTGGGTAGGGCACTAAATCATCAAAATTCACAGTGTTAAACAATTATAAAATGATAAGCAGCATGAATGAAATAAATGAATTACCTAAACCTGTTGTATGTGACTTTCATGTCACCAACTCTCCCTGAGGGGTTTCTTTTGTAACAGTTGTCCCATATATAACAAAAGCGTTAAGCACAATGAACGAGTAAATTAATTTTGGTTCAAAAAACCTACAAATAATTAAGCAGTAATACAAATTATGTTTTGATTAAGTCTTCAGTGTTTGAATTATGTCCACTGCCCAGTGGATTGTATCTATGAACAGCCCTAGTGGATCTAGAACGAGCAGAAAAGCATTGGTGTGCAAAAGATAAACAAAGCTCAGTGGTGGCTACAATTCAAATTCAAAATGAAATGAGGAATGAAGGTAAAAAAAAGTTAGCTAATTAGTATGTAAATTACATCAGAACTCACGTTTGGTGATACGACATTAGAAAAATTAATTTATTCGTTTGATCAGCAACATTGAAGTAATGCTTCATGTATTCACAAAACCTTCCCGGCTCCCTAGTGACAGAGTTGTAAAGATCAACGCTCCGGACACACCACAGAAATGGAGGTGATGTTCTTCTCATGACATCTCTGAAGTAGACCTCTATTATATCACATGTACTATAAAAAGTTAGCCAATGCAACTTCATAGGTACTTATTTATATGTTTTTATAGTATAAGGAAAGAACACTTAAGTTAGATAAGCTTGATTATGTTAATGTTCAAGTAATCTCCACACATCATCTCTCTAATGTCCCCAAAGTTGATCGTTGTGGTCATATCCTCTTCGTAATGAAACAGGACTTTGGAAGCGTCATCATGAAGTTGATGCATGGCGGTGACCTCGCAATGATTTTGTCATAGAGATTCATCTGACGAGGCCCTAAGACTTTAATAAGTTTTACTAGCAGTGTGAACCTACTTGTCGGCGCCCCAGAAGTCTTGGGTGGAGTCCGAGTCACTAGATTCTTACCTTTTGATCCCCAGGTCACTAGATTCTTACCATTCACACACAAACAATAATGCATAAGAAGGTAAAGATAATTAAAAAATGATGATTATAGAACATTAAACATCTCTCTAGAACATACCCTTGTACTGGGGATAGGCCCTGCCGGCGCGCTGATCTCTTCTCTATGCCGGGATACGCGATAAGGAAATCGGGATCTATAATGAAATATATTAGACACTAAATGCTATATAATGGGTTATATTAGACACTAAATTGTTGTCAAACAGTCTTACCTCATCGGTGACAACAATATAACATACTGGCCAGGGCAATATGTCTCCCTTCGCTTCAACCAGCGTGCATTTGTTGTCAAACGCCATTGGAAGGTATGCATTCTCAAATTCTTCGATTATCAAGTCCAAGGTCACACGCACGTAGAATGTGGATAGACGTTATGAATTGATGAGCGTGAGTGGACCTGATGGCAACACTATCCGTAGGCCACATCTACTAGGTGCCCGCCCAATGGTACTTGGAGACAACATTTTTTGCTCCTTTAATAAACATAGATATTGCGTGAAATAAATAAGTGTGTCCAATCTAATACTATTTAAAGGACTTTAATTAAGGAGAAAATTATTGAAACAAAGTTAACCTGGATGTTGGCAAACGGTACGGGTCAGTGGCCGGAGCACAACTGGACGAGGAAGACAGTCGAGGAGGATCATGCTGCTGCTGAGTAGTCGCTTGTGCGATCCACATCCAACGCTTGCTGTAGCCTCTCCTCGTAAGCTCGGTGCTCAACAGCCAATCTCTCCTCGTTAGCTTGGTGCTCAGCAGCCAATTTCTTCTCATTAGCTTGGCGCTCAGCAGCGAACTTACGCTCTACATCACCTTGATGTCGGCCACATTCATCTGACCCTTCTTAGAGATGGTGGGAATACGTGCTTCTGACGAACTCTCCCCCAAATCCGCTAACATGCCTCGGGTGATCCTTCATCCCGAGTGCTTGATTGAGAGGGTCGTCTTGAGAAGGAGCACGTGTAAGTCTATTTCTTCTCTGTGCCACTTCATACTGTCCAATTGTCAAAGAAGTTAGCACTAAATTTAAGATCAACAAACCACTTGAGTAATAATTAAATTATTTAACAGAGCTACTTCCAAACACTTACAATTTGGTTAGCCAGTTGTGTCGTCGCAGCATGAGGAAATATCCCTCTGTCCTTCTCTGGTCGTTCTCTAGCGTCCCAGTAGGTAAATCTGCACCCTACTCGCCTTAGAGACATCCTTGATCGGCATTCACTGCCATCCTCGTTCCTCTGTGTCAACAAACCAGCTTCTTTCCACTAATCAAGGTTGCACCCCACATATCCCCTTTGTCCCATGGTGTGGGGTTATAGAGCTTCACGGTTTTTTCGTGCTTGTTCTTGTTTTGCTGTTAAGACAGTACAATAGAAATTTAATTAGATAATCAGGGATAAAACATTATGAGCATTAATTCAGAAAAGAGTACACACAAAACATACCCTGAAACTCGGGGGTGGTAGTGGTGCTCAACAAATTCCTTCCACTCTTCTCTTTGGTGATCATGCCGTTGTACACGACATACGACGAAGGCTCGCGTGGGGGCACCTAGTGATCTAGTTCTCCACCAGTAGTGGCAGAATGATTTAGCTTTGCCGCCCACCGTAGAAAGAATGATCTTCTTCACTTCTTCTGGGATCGTGTACCGTTCTTGCACCTTCTTCCAGATGGTTCTCCTTAACTTCTCTCGAGACTTGTGGCCATTGTGGTTGATGGAGCAATGTGAACTGGACAGAGTCCCTAGCATACTAGTGTGAACTCTGACCTACTGCCCCACAAATACCTGCCATATATAACCGGTCCCAGACAAGATTGATCTCATCCGGGTTTCTATAGCTTCAGCCCACGGGTCGGGCCTCTACCTCTAGTTCTCTGAGTAGCACTCGTAAGAAGGTGCACTCATTGAAGGGGAAGTATAACGCCGGATGTAGATGGGCCAACAAGCAAAGAGGGTAGCGGTAGACGGGCCCGAGGGAGAAGGGGCACTGGTAGTAGAAGGAACCATTACCATTTGCTGATCATTTTCTAACTTGTCGTAAAATAACTCGAACTCTTTGCCATGCTTGCAAGAATTGAAACAAAATTAAGCATTAGATAATGACACAAAAAATACACGGAATTTACCCACTTACAAATGACAATCAACAAATAAAATATTGTCAATTACTTATAAATTTTAATGGTAATAACTTACGTACACATTATCTCTCAATCCACATTCCTCTTATGGTCTGGTCGTATATAATCATGATGTCTAGTGAACTCAGCCTTTTCCAATGATATAGGAACAGTTGAAGGTTCATCTTTGCGTCATACTCCATCCTCATCAACCACACCATCCACACCACTATTCCTCTTCTCCCTTTAAGCACCACAGACCATCTAGGATTGTAGGGATCAGTTACATAAAATATCTGCTTAACCTTTGTCCCAATAATGAAGCAGGCTCAACCGTGGAAGTAGCTCTTGACAGTTCAACCAGTTTCATACCATGCTCCTTCCCACGGTAGCCATGATGTTGTCAACCCAATTACACCGGAAAACACACATTTTGTAGTTGTTGTAGTCCAATACCCAGATGTCTTGTATAACACTGAAATATGATTGTTTTACTAAGACTGGATTGCGACCCACACCGATGATGTCATATAAGTCTTGATAAGCTTCAAGCTCTACGCCACTGTTTTGAATCGTTGACTTGCAAATCCTGACGTTCTGTGAAAACTCTATATCTATCAAAGGCTGGTGTGCCACGTCGCTGTGATCAGTTTTCCCATCGAACTCTTTCGTCATCTTTCGGTACTTATGTTCTTTTGGAAGCATTTGTCGGTGGCCCATGTACACGTTTTTGCCACTATGTTTCAAGCGAATGCTACAAGTGTTCTCACCACAAATCGGACACGCCAATGCCCCCTTGATTGAATAGCCTAAAAGATTACCATAGGCGAGGAAGTCATTGATTGTGCAGTACAACGTAGCACGCAAATTGAAGTCCTCTTTACTGAATGAGTCATAAACCGTAGCCCCTTCATTCCGCAAGAGTTGTAAATCCTCTATCAAAGATTGTAGGAATACATCAATTTTGTTGCCCAGTTGCTTCGGACCGATATTAACAGAGACAACAAGATGTATCTTGGTTTCATGCATCACCACGGCGGTAGATTGTAAATAACCAAAAGCACAGGCCAGGTACCATGTATGCTACTCAAAGTACTATAAGGGTTCATCCCATCCGTGCACAAGCCTAGCCTTAGGTTTCTCGGTTCGTTACCAAAATCATGAAATTTTATGTCTATGTTTCTCCAATATGGTGCATCAGCGGGATGTCTCAATCTGCCATCCTTCTTCCTATGAACTGAACACCACCTAAGATTCTCTGCTTCTATCTCAATAGAGAACAAATGTCTGAACCTTGGAATGATGGGAAAGTACCACAGTACCTTAGCCGGTGAACCTTTTCTTACTACCGCTGATGACAGTTGTTGTTTTCTTCAGATACCATGACTCTCCACATGTTGAACAGCTTTCAGCAAATTCATCCGATTTCCAAAACACACATACAACCATTTGGACAAGCATGAATATTCTAGTACTCTATACCCATTGGGCACATCAATTTTTAGTTGAATATGTAGTTGTTGGTAAAACGTTGTCCTCAGGAAGAATGTTTTTCAATAGTTCCACGAGGGCAGTGAAACTTACGTCGCACCAGCCATATTTCGCTTTCAAGTTGAATATCTTTAAGATGAGACTCAACTTGCTTAACTTTATAAGGTCAAACCCGGGGTACAGTGTGTTTTTGGATGAATCCAACAAATTTTCATACTTGTCTGGCGTGTTAGAGTGATGTCGTTCCACATCTTTGAGCATTGTCTCAATGTCATCATCAAAGAAATCTGGCTCAACGTCAACTGTAGGGTCTTCCGGATCACCCGCAATAGTATCATCTTCTAGTTCTGTTTCTGTGTTTGCCTGACCATTATCTCCTTCGTCGGGCTTAATAACATCGAACACGCTCTGATCATGCCATCGGATTATGTCTTGGAAATCCTAGGTAAAACCGTAGCGGATCAGATGTTCCTTAACTGTTTCAATGCCGTGATATCTCAGATTGTTTTGGCAGTCGATACACGGGAAAAAATATGTATCCCTTGTCTGAAGGTTTCAAATTGTTCGCCAACACTGTGCATAACTTATCGACTCCTTCTAAAAACTTGTCGTCCAACTTTCCGCTGTAAATCCACAAACGTTCCATCTCCTTCTAGCTATTTATATGAAGGCAGCCATTTCATACCGTCACCTGTGGCGGAGTCTTTACATTTTTGTATATTATCAGCCATAATCCATCCATGAGTATTAAATCCACGGTGAATGTTTTTAATATGTAATTTATTGAAAATTTTGGCAGCATCTCCCTATAGTTCTTCAAATGCATGATTTTATGATATTAATCAATAATATATGCACCCGAAGAACAATAAAGAGATACTGCTGAAATAATCATAAACTACATATTAAAACACATT
Source organism: Limonium bicolor (assembly GCA_023374045.1). Taxonomy (NCBI): domain Eukaryota; kingdom Viridiplantae; phylum Streptophyta; class Magnoliopsida; order Caryophyllales; family Plumbaginaceae; genus Limonium; species Limonium bicolor. Next base: position 180,706,802 of record CM041779.1, on the reverse strand, counting down.
CACACCCTAGGTGTAAGATTTAGCAATCATGGACAGTCCCGACAGGGACTGCCCAAGATATACCTCTATTAGGTATATCTTGGGCGGATAACTATGTTTGGTAGTTTGTTAAATAATATATATATATATGTAAATCTTACCTGATCTAGTAGACGATTAGCCGATGCTAAGACAATTGAGGTCGGAAGCCAAAATAAAGTCGTAGTCCTAATGCATAAACAAAAAACGATAACATTAGAATTCATCAAAAAATCAAGGCTAAAATGCTAGCTAAACCGCGGCAAAATTCGACAGCATCTCCTCTATATTTCTAGCATTTCCAAATCACTTTTATCAACTTCAAATTCACACGCACCATCAGAATTACTTGTAAACTAAATTTATATTTTAATTAAACTATTATGTATGTAAAACTAAATGCTAAGAATAACCAAATCAAATTTACTCTTCAAAACAATAAACAAAGAAATATCATTACAGCAGTTTATAGTTTGGTTTGCAAAATCACCGCTAGTAAGCAGGGAAGTTGGCAATTAGTGCATAAATCAGCCCTCGAACTAGATTCCAATTAACTGTGAATCTGGGCACAAATATATGAACAAGGTTAGAACATTTTCCATTACACTCTTAGGAATCGACAGAAACAACGTTAGAACTAGGAATTGACATATATGAACAAAGTTAGAACTAGGAATAATTGACGGAAATCACATATCCAGTACGTGTTAGAGTTGACGGTGACGACTAGTTGGTAGATGGGTGGTGACCGATGGCCATGGGAGTTACAAAGGTGGCGGGAGCGACGGCAGAGATGGGCGTTACTAAGGTGATGGGAGTGAGGAGGCGATTTCAGCAAGGAAGTAGCGCGAGAGAGAAGTGTTAGAGGTTATTGTTAGTGTGCAGAGTAAACGGGTAAATTTTCTAGTTAAAAGGACTTTAGATTACGATTCACAAGAAAACCGTAATCTAAAGTCAGACTTTAAATTATGGTTTTTTCGGAACCGTAATCTAAAGTCTAAGAAATAAAAAATAGAGTGCGAAAAAAATTTGGCATATGCTGCGTTTCAAACTCAAGATCGATGGTGTTGACTCATGTACCCGCAGCCACTGAGCCATGAGTCTTATTGCGATCAAACTTATGCAACATATTTATAATAAGTTTTTTTTAGCTAAAATAAGCTAGTAAAACGATGTCATTAGCTGTCATTTAGATTACGTGTAACGTCGAAAAAATCAAATAGTGCGGGAAATATTTGGCGTCAGGTTAAAACGATGTCGTTGACCATCAATGGACGGGGACTTTAGATTACGGTTATCAGTAAACCGTAATCTAAAGTCCGTTGACCGTCAAAGCGCGTGTCTACACAGGGACTTTAAATTACTGTTTACTGATAACCATGATCTAAAGTCCGTTGTGAAAAAGGCGCGCCTACCTCTAATCGATTATTGCTTACGGTTATTTCTATAACGTCATTAATTAATTCCGGCCCTCCTATTAATCACGGTTTGTGTTTAAGCCGTGATTAATCAGCCGTCATTAAAGGCTTCCGTTCCACCAGTGATAATATACAAGGAAGTATAAAAATATATACGTATCAATGATATACAAGTATTAATATATATATATATAGATTTGACAATACTATTAACCTATGAATAACTATCATGGGTTATAACAAGTCAAACTTGTGTAGTGGGAAATACTATGAGTTGCGAGTATCGTAACGAAACCGAATTGAACCAAACCCGAACATTTGAAAACCTGAACCAACTTAACTAACAAGTTAGGGGGTTAACTATCGGGATGTGACGTTTATTATTCGGAAATACTGAATTTAGTTAATCTTAGGGATTAACTTATAGTGATATGTATATTCCAGATCGTAGAGCTACGAGGAGCGCCGGACGAGCGTAAATATATATATATATAGCGTTTATTACGGTGTACAGTATGTGACTGGTGTGGTCTGAACATCCCGAGGGCTTCCTTGGGTTCAAACATTATGTGTTTAATTGCCTAAGAGCAATATGTGTGATTGCATGTATGTGTGAAATTAAATGTACTACTTGTTCATTTTTCTCGTATTACTTAATTGTGAGTGAATGTCTACCAGACTAGAGTGATACGAATATAGCTCGACTTATATATATTTATACGAACAACAGTGTGGTCGTTATTTATCAAAGTACGACGAATATACCATCATAATTAACCTAAGTAAAACACTTAGGAATGAGACTCGGCTATACCAGTATCTAGAGCATGGATCTCGAACATTAATGTGACCTAGACGACTTCTAGGGATTTGCATAAGGCCTCGATGGCTGCTATATAAATTGTATTCTTCATAACCTAAGAGTATATCTTAGGGAATTGATTAAGGTACTTAATCTTATGAGAGAAATGTTATGTGATGAGGGGAGAAATCCAGTGCAGTCTACGGACTGACTGGTTGCGCATAGTATCACTTGAGGGGTTACCCGGATCGGGTCCGCTGTAGATAAATCCAAACGAACCTACACAGATTGTTGGTCAGATGGTACCTGCTGTTGGTACACGGCTCCGGCCTTTTTAAGGACTCCTTTAATAGGCAAAGTGGAAGTCTCGGGGCCTTTGGACCCCTGGCAATATGAACACCTTTGTGTGTACGTGGGATGACTGTCCATTGAAAGTTAACTCACATTGTCCTAACATGACACCCAACTGATGACAATAATAAAAGTGATGATGTACAATAGGGCCTGGGATGCCGGATGTGGTTATGAATACGAATACCGTTCGCTAAAAGTGACTATGCGTTTTACTGCACTTATTCGTTATCTATTGTTTATGCAAATGATTGCTTGTGAAATGTAGTGAATGTGTTCATTGAATAATTTGGTGTTTGCTTATGTTATTTACAGCTTTGGATATAAACTGTAAACCGGAATAGCATGAAATTAATCCCATGTCAAGATGACAAATTGACTTAAGTGACCTAATGGGTCTAAGATCATGCTTAAGCATATCCAGTGTTTTGCTGAGCCTATACGGCAACTGATTACAGGAACATGATTGAGCTATGAAGCTGGACTGCTGGTCTTTTGGGTAGTCGGCATCGTCTTTTGTATTCCCGCACCTTTCAGATTTGAGTTTGTATTATACACTACGATGTAAATGTTGGGGATGTTTTAGATGCTCACTGGTCTTTGTATTCGACTTATGGATTTATCACATTTATATTAGTAGTAGAATATCTCGGATCATCACAGCGGTTATCGATTCGTTTGTTAAGTTATATGTTGCTTCTTTACACACATTGGTGAGTAATGGCATGAGACACCCGAGTGAGGATGATTGTAATTATTTTTATGCTACGAGCGTTTGTTTCTACGAGATTACCGAGAGGAGTGTTACAAGAATGATTGTTATGGGTGATCTTCCCTTCAAGTTTGTTCAGAAAGAAGAGTTTGTTGACTACTCTTTAACTATTTCTTCAAATTTCAGAAATCCTTCAAGGTTTACAATAGCTAGAGATATCTTTCAGCTGTATGAACAACAAAGGTCTTGGTTGAAAGATTCTCTCTTAGGTAATGGGCAAAGGATTTGTGTCACCACTGATACATGGACATCAAATCAAAACATGAGTTATATGTCCATGACTGCCCATTACATAGATAACAAATGAAGATTGAACAAGAAGGTGTTGAGTTTTTGTCCATCACTAGCCACACTGGGAGGGTATTAGGAAGGCCGGGGAAGATTGTTTTCCACAGTGGGGGATCGAAAAGGAGTTTACAGTGACAGTGGACAATGCAAGTGCCAATGATGTGGCTCTTGATTATCTGAAAAGAAAATCAAGAACTAGGGTACTAGTGTGTTGGAGTGTAAGTTGTTGCATATGAGGTGCATGGCCCACATCATAAATCTGGTTGTTGTTGTTGATGGTTTAAAACAACAAGAAGCTCAAGATGTGTTGAAAAATATAAGGCATGTGGTAAAGCACGTGAAAAAATCTCCACTAAGGCTTGCTAGGTTCAAGAAATGTGTCGAAAGGGCTAAAATTCAAAGTAAGACTCTTTTATGTCTTGATGTTAGTACTAGGTGGAACTCAACCTACGTGATGCTACAAGCAGTTGATAAGTATGAAACTGCATTTGAGGCTTATGTGGATAATGATCGAGATTTGCAAGTTGAACTATTAGATTTGGGGTGTGGATTTCTTGATGCTAAAGATTGGGCTACTGTTAGGAGGGTACTTGTTTTTCTTGAAAATTTCTACATCATGACTGTGAAAATATCTAGCTCTACATATGTCACCTCAAATATGTTCTTTGATGAAATCATTTAGTTACGTGATTGGCTTGCGGAATGGGGAAGAAGCGATGATACACTTTTCAGATCTATGGTTGCATGAATGAATAAAAACTATGAGAAGTATTGGGGAGATCTATAAAAATGAATGTGCTCATCTATATTGATACACTTTCCAGATCTATGGCTGCGCGAATGAATCAAAAATATGAGAAGTATTGGGGAGATCTATAAAAAATGAATGTGCTCATCTATATTGGTTGCATCCTCGATTCACGGTGGAAATGGAAATATGTTGAGGTGGTCATTGGTGATTTATACCAATCAAATGTTGAAGTGGGGAATCGAATATGCAACCATATTAGTGAAGCCATGAATGAGATGTACAAGTGGTATGAGATGAAGTTGAAAAAGGTTGACTCCAATGTTGACAGCGAAGTATCTTCACATGTAACTCCATCTCCAAGCACTTCCTCCATGTCTGACAGACATAAGAATACTATTCATTGATAACTATTAATGAAAACTTGACTATTTTGGGAGGTACTTGAAAGAGGATCCTTGTAAGGGGGAGTTTGATGTCTTGGGATGGTGGAAGGTCAACGCTAGACGCTTCCCAATTCTAAGCGAGATGGCTCATGATGTGCTAGTTGTCCCTATTTCCACCGTGCATCAGAATCCTCATTCAATGCTAGAGTGAGGGTTTTGAATGATTTTAGAAGCTCTTTAAGTCCAAAGATGGTGGAACAACACATAAGATGTCAAAGCTGGTTAAGAAAGTAACCTCAATTGAGGATGTAGAAGATGAAGAAGCAATCATTGAGTTGGAGAAAGGTATCTTAAATAACTTGAAAACTTAAAAATTAATAGACTATTCACTTGTATGTAGAAGCTGCCTTGATGTCTTCTTTATTACTAGATATGAACTATAATTTGATATTATATGTCTTCTTTTTAAACCAAGCCCCTGTGGCTTGGTCGGTAGAGGAGTGGTATCTTAGGACCAAAGGTTCTAGGTTCAAATCCTACCCACTACCGTAACTATCAAAAAAATATATGTCTTCTTTTAAGGAATGGACAAGTGCTCAATCAACATAACAACCACAAGTGATAAGATGGAGTATTAAACTCATGGTAAGTTTCTTCATTGTTCTTTCTTGATGTTTAAGAGAATAACTGTCAAAATTTATTATCCTAGTTGCTTTAGTTTTTGTAGTGCTGTAAAACATCCTACCAAATTGACAATTGCTCTTTCCAATTGTTCTTGCTACTGTACAAGGCTGTCAAAATTTATTTCAGCTTAATTGACAATTGCTCTTTCCAATTACAATTGCTTTTTCCAATTACAATTGCTCTTTCCAATTACAATTGGTCTTTTTAATTGTGGCTTGCAAGTTCTATTTTTTTCGTTAATGTTATATGGGTCTTGCTACTGTAGAACAAATTTGTTAGCTCGTTAATTAGGCTCTTGTCTTGTGAAACAAATTTCTGGTGAATTTTTTTTTATCATATTCGTACTTTTCCCTGTTGATTATGTTGTTTTCTCCAATCTCATTGATGACTAAGATATGGTATAAGCAAGTTATTTGTGTTGCTGGCCCTACGATTATAGTTTATCAAGTTTCTCATTGATCCACGCTGGACTCTGAATGTGATAACTAACGAGTAGCTATTTTCCATTAACAATTATTTCAAAGCTGAATTATGTTGGTTAAATTCTTGTAAGGTCCACTGTTGCTGCAAAGAAGTTAGAGGAAATTGCTGTTAAACAGAATAATTTGTTAGTTGTTACTTGCTCTTTGTTTCATTTATAATCTATTTGTATTCTAGTTGTATTTTTGTAGTATCTTAGAAACTTGTTTTTTAAACTAGGCAAATGATGTTGCAAATAACCTATCTAGGTAAGCAGCGGTGGGCTCTTGTCGTGAAGCCTTAAATAAGAAAATCCAAGCTCTTTAAGTCCAAAGATTGTGGAATAACTCAAATGCTGTCAAAGCTGGTTAAGAAAGATACCCTCAATTTAGGATGAAGAAGCAATGATTGAGTTGGAGAAAGGTATCTTAAAAAACTTGAAAACTTAAATATTAATAGACTATTCACTTGTATGTAGAAGTTGCCTTGATGTCTTCTTTATTAGTAGATATGAACTATAATTTGATATTAAATGTCTTCTTTTTAAGGAATGGACAAGTCCTTAATCAACACAACAACCTTGAGTGATAAGATGAAGTATTAAACTCTTGGTAAGTTTCTTCATTGCTCTTTCTTGATGTTTAAGAGAATAGTGGTCAAAATTGATTATCCTAGCTGCTTTAGTTTTGTAGTGTTGTAGAACATCCTACCAAATTGACAATTGCTCTTTCCAATTGCTCTTGTTGTACAAGGCTGTCAAAATTGATTTCAGCTTAATTGGAACAATTAAGCTTGCAGGTTCTATTTTTTTTTTTTGTTAATGTTATATGGGTCTTGCTACTATAGAACAAATTTGCTAGCTCTTTAATTATGCTCTCATCTTGTGAAACAAATTTCTGGTGATTTTTTTTATCATATTAGTACATTTCTCTGTTGATTGTGTTGTTTTCTCCAATCTCATTGATGACTAAGATATGGTATAAGCAGGTTCTTTGCTTTGCTGCCCCTGCGATCATAGTTTATCAAGTTTGTCATTGGTCCACGCTGTACTCTGAATGTGATAACTAACGAGTAGCTGTTTTCCATTAACAATTATTTCGAAGCTGAATTTTGTTGTTTATATTCTTGTAAGGTCCACTACTGTTGTAAAGAAGTTAGAGGAAATGGGTTGTTAAACAGAATAATTGTTAGTTTTTACTTGCTCTTTCTTTCATTTATAATCTATTTGTATTCTGGTTGTAAGTTATTGTATCTCACAAACTTTTTTTAAAACCAGGCAAATGATGTTGCAAATAACCTATCTCGGTAAGCAGCGGTGGGCTCTTGTTTTGAAGCCTTAAAGAAGAAAATCCAAGCTCTTTGTACCAAACACATTTGAAGAAGAATTCTAAACTCTTTCTAGCTTATCCTTCCTTTTTTGATCTTTTGTTTGGGCTAGTTGTTTGTGCTAGCCATTTTGGCAATAGTTGAGATAATATAATGTTGTTACTATGGGTCGATCGACTAACTGAAAAGCTTTTACTATGTGGATTCTCTTTGTGGTGTGGATTCTGTTGTATTGGTAATTGCAGATCTGGCCTTTGTTTAGATTTTTTTTTTCTGCTGTTAGGTTTTTGCTTTTTCTTTAAAAAAATCGGTTAATTGGAAAACCAAATAAAATTTTGATTTTTGGTTTTTTTATTAAATTTCGGTTAATTGAAATCCGAACCAATGGAAATTTGGATTTCAGTTCGGTTTTTGGTTTTTAATCCAAAAAAAATTGGTTTATGGATAATTCAGATAACGGTTAATTCGGTGTTGGCCAAAATTTAACTGAATCCAAATTTTTTCAACAATTTGGATTTCGGTTAACCGAATTATCCAAATGTTCACCCCTATATGTTAGTGTGTATATAGAAATAAATTTAAGGGGTAGTTGAAGAAAAGGAGGAGCGTAGCCTTCACGGAGCCGGCGTCTCCCAGTTAAGATCGACATCATCACCAATACCAAGTTGATCATATGAGAGCATGTTGAATGAAGAACTTGGACAGGGTTCTTCTCAATGGTGTATTATTTATACAAGTTTTATTTTTCAAATTTTCTACTATTTTCCGCTCGTCTAAGATCATTTTACTTTTTTGAACGTTGTTCCACCTTAATATAAACATACAAGGTAAACAATTTTATAAAACTAAATTTTGTATATAAGTTTATCATGTAAGGAATCATATGCAAAACTTAAATTTTAAATTAGTTTATCTATTTGTTAAATTAAAAAATGAAGTCAAACGACATGTCCAATAAAAAAAGTAGGACAGTCAAGGGGGACGGCGGAGTATATTGTCATCTCTCTTAGATATTTTACTTTTACATTGCAAAATATATTACAGAACTTCCTTACAGGTTCCTTGTGCAAAAACAATCGTATCAGCTACAAACCAATTGTTGTAGTCACTCCTGCTAATATGTTCATTGTGTATGTAAATATTCTCAAAACATATGCGAACTTGGTACAATGAAACGTCACGTATGAGTTACAAACCACAATTTGTTGACCCGACAAGTAAAATGAAAAAATGCATTTACTTTTTTTCAAAAAATAAAAAGATAGTAAAACTGACACTGCTAAGGGTCATAGTGCAAAACATAAAAGAAAACTTGTAACAGATGGTCATATAAACATGTACAAATGTTCATAAAAACAAGTTACATCCTCACGTAAAAATGTATACTACTCACATTAAAAACTATATAGTTGGTCACACAAACTTGTACGAATGTTCATTAAATATGTACATCCTTAGATTAAAACATGTACATATAAGAGAGAAAACTTGTAAATATGGTCATACAAACACGTACAGATGTTCATTAAAACATGTACATCTCACAATTGAACATGAATATTGTCACATTAAAATATGTACATTCTCATATTAAAATATGTACACCCTCATGTTAAAGTATAGAACGACTTCCAAATATTTACCCTAACCCCACACACCCTAAAGCCCACCCTAGGAAAGCTAAAAAACGTTGAAGACATTGTTAGGGGTTGTAGGGGCGGGTTTAGCGACCTTAAACCCGCTACCACAAACCCTAAAAACCTGTCGACATACTTAGTTAACAATGTAAGTATAGACGACTTCCAAAAATAGAAATACCCAAACCCCACACACCCTAAAACCCACCCTAGGGAAGCTAAAAAATGTCGAAGGCATTTTTAGGGTTTGCAGGTGTAACACCCCTACCGCTAATCATGTGCTTACCGTCCAATCATCCCAATAATCAAAGCTACCTCGCAGCGGAAATACTACTTACTACGGCGGGTGGTACAACGCCGCTAACCGCCCATACGGCTAGCAAGGCTATTACTACTTACAGTGACGGTCTGATGAACATAATATACCGAGCTACTAAACATTACTTACGGAATACAAATATCCTTCGCTTACATCAATGGACTACCGAGTATTTAGAGTATATTCAATTACATTCCCTTTTCCAATCTACCAAAAATAATGAGTTTCTACCCGCCACTCATCTATACCAATTCACCCTCCTTTCTATATCCAAAAAGGTGTACCCCATGGTACACCGGCTAGTCAAAAACTACAGCCGTGTACTACTCAGTACACCATTCACAGCTCATTGTTTACAATCCAAAAAGAAGACAAAAGAAATAAAGCTAGGTCTTCGACATCCTCATCCTTCTCGGGTACCTGCATTCATATTAAAAACATTGCCCCAAGGGGCTCAGCAAAAGCTGCGCATGAACTCCGCATATACCGCGTGCTAGCTAGGGCACGCCGACTAATTAAGGTCAAATAGGCATGCGGTTCATTCTTATCATACATACATGCTTTGCATACAACATACATGCTCATACAATACATTATACAGCTCAAGATAGCAATACAATAGCACACACGCTTACTTACCTTCACCGTGTTAGCCAAATTACGCATCCGGGTTAATCGGAATGCTTATTACTCTTTTACTCATTACACATACTTATTCTTACTTTTACTTACTTACTTTCATTCACTTACTTACTCATTCTTACTTACTTACTTATACTCAAGTTAAGTCGGTATGACCTCCGGCCCTGGGGACTACTCCGTCCCACCTCCGGGATTTACTTGACTCACCAATCCGGGATGCTACCCACTTAAGGGATTTGGGCCGCGGACCAGTTTAAGAGTCAGGAATCGGATCCAACCTCTTGTGTCTCCTCATCCTCACGCGTGGCCGAAACTATATCGGACTTCTACTCATTCCAATTTAATTACCAACTAAAGTTAGATTGGTTAGCTTGTTAGGAATTAGTTAGAAGTCCAATCATAAACATGTTCGGTCACAGTACATCACAACATTCATACACACATTCATATTCATCCATACATTTCATGAATTGTACAAACTAAGAATTAAAGAAACTATACATCAATATACAACACTACATATTCACAAGTAAACATGATAACTCCGATTCGTGCATTTATCTTCTTTGGTGATCAATTAGCACACAACACACAAATCAGAGTAACCAAGATAGCATACGGGGCATGAGGAATTCATACCGTTCACCGTTGTACGTGTTTCCGAACGTTCCTCCGGTGTCACAAACCAAATCCTATGATATACATACAATCGAGTGATTAATCTATCTATCATTAACTTAACTCGATTACTCTTACGTTTTCTGATTCATACTTACTAAGTCTTTACATTCCTATACTTACATTTTATTTACTTACTTCTAGTTACTTAACAATGGTTTACATACATATATATATATATATATGTACATATGTATAGGTGGGTATACATATATATATATCTAGTTATAAGCTTACAGTTTTTTTTTGTAAGTTATGGCCGTCCGACCCACCGTCCGACCCAAGCCCTGGGTCGGACCCTTCCAGTAGATTTTCGTCCTCTGAAATTCTTCCCGTCCGACCCAGCACTATTCCGTCCGACCCATACACCTCTAGGTCGGACCATTCCAAAAAGATTTAGTGTCGTTGCCTATGCCCCGTCCGACCCACGGTCCGACCCAGACTCTGGGTCGGACGGTAGCAGAACATTGCTACAGTCCTTATTTTTCTTTCCCAATTCACCTATTGCTTCCCTAATCTTCCTACATACATCCTAACATGTTTTAGTACTATTTAAACACTCCAAATCATTCTAATTCATTTCTTAATTCATTACACAAATCCTATACCAACTTATACAAATAATTCCTCCTAGTTTCAATTCAACACTTACATAGTTTCCTTCCTTGATGCATTTTGCTACAGATTTTTACTCTAACACTCCCCATCTTTAGTTCCCTCTTCCAATGTCATTTCTAGCACCTCTAATACATTACCACTACATTAACCATCTCTCCTAATATACCCTCTATCTATCTCAACCAAAATCTGTTACAAACATACACATTAATCTCCTATTAGTTCCTAGTTCACTAAGTGTTCTAATCCTAGGTAAATTTTGCCATAACCTCCCCTATATTTTACACTCTCACCACTTGTTTCACTCATGTAAATGATCTGCACCACCTGTTTTCAACCAAAACAAATATACCCAACCTCTCATACACAAATACCACACTAACAATACTAAATTCCTGCACTTAAACATTAATTCCCAATCTAGTTTGTACAGTTTTTAAAATGTCTTTTAAAGGTTTAAAACACTTGTTTCCTCCTACACATTACACTACCACTACATTACCATTCCACAATGTAAATTTTACTCTTTTAAAATCTGTTACACATACATATATAATGCTACACAAGGGTAAGCTTAATTACCTTGTTTTCCCTTCTAGTTTCTTTACTTCTTCTTGCTTCTTCCTCTTCCTTCTTTCTTCTCTCTCTCTCTACCGGTTATAGTCTCTCAACAAATCTAACATTACAACCCATTCATAAATACACCATCCAATACTAAACTAACCCTAAACATTATTTAAGCTCTTAATGTAAGTTTTTTTTTTAGGGTTTAGAGATATATTACCTTCCAAGAGTTTGGATGAAGCTTAGAGTGGCTTAAGAACAATGTTTCCCACCTTCCAAGAGTGCCAAAATCGGCTGGGTACAAGAGGAACCAAACAAGGGCTTAGCTAGATTTTCATTTTGCCCATAAGGCTAGAAAAACAATGGAGTTTCAAGAAGATTTTTACCTCAAAAGAACAAGGAGAATGGGGTGGTTCTAATGGTGGTCTTGAAGCTCCAAATGCTCCACACCCATGGAGATGAAAGTGCTCCTTTTCGAATTTTGAAAAGATAGGAATGCTCTACTTGGTGAGAGGAACACAATGGTGTAGTTTTGTAATTTTTGGAAGAGGTTCAAGGGAGTAACAAGAGGAGAGAAGATAGGTTTTGTGTGGGTTCTCTCAAGCTTCCCTGGCCATCGGTTTGGAGAAGAAGAGGGAAAAATCAGAGAGTGAGGGAGGGGATTCACGTGAGAGAAGAGAATAGAGATAGGAGAGAGAGAATGTGAGGTAGTAATAGGTTACTTTTTGCTTTTTAATTCTTTTTGTCTTTTACAAATAAAAGGAAGTTAAGAGTGTGTGTGTGTGCGGGGATGGAAATCGGACCACTACAGCCCAAGTGGGTTTATAAAATTTTTATTTACAATATTGGACACATAAGTTTGTGTTATTTATGTTTCTACCCCACAACTTCCCGTATTTGATAGTTTTTACTAATTTCTCGTTTAATTGATTTTATTGGTTCTAAAACTTCACTAATATTTATTAATGACTATTTAGCTGACCAAAATTGTTACGAGTCTATTTGACCCGCTTAAAGACACGTTTTCCCGGTTACCTCGAAAAACGTGCTTTAAGGTTCGGTAGTGTTTTTAATCCATTTTAAGGATCCGTTTTCTTCGGGATTTGTTCCCTCATGATTATTTACACTTAATTAATCTTCTAAATTACTTATCAGCCTAATTAATCACTATTTTTAATTACGGGGTATTTCAATCTACCCCCCTTAAGAAACTTTGCCCTCAAAGTTGCTCAAGGTTAATAGTTTAATGCTTCTACTCATTAGGCAAACCAATTGCCATAATATGTCTTACTACACCTATGAGGTGTTTACTTCATTCCACATTGCAAACATACACACTTCAAGCATCATACACAATTCACATACACAATCCAACATTTCCAATTCATACCATTCCACAATACCCGATACACCACTACAATTCACAATACACATTACGCATTCATCACACATCGTACAAGCACATCCATACACTACACATTACACATACATACACATACCAAATTCAATTGCACTACATGTGCCATACAAACCTATTACAATACCTACATACTATGCAATGCTTACCCCGAAGCAATGCAAAAGCAAAAAGGCTCTACCCCCCTTAAAAGGGGTACGCCCCGTACCCGTATTACTGAGTGCTAGACTCTCTAGTCTATGAACAGCTGTGGGTACTTAGCCTTCATGGCATCTTCCAACTCTCATGTCGCTTCTTCGACATCATGGTTTGACCATAGGACCTTCACCATTCGTATAGACTTATGGCGAGTGTCTCTGGTCTTCCTATCAAGGATTCTCACTGGGGTCTCAACTTATCTCATGTTTGGCTCAATGGATAGTCTCTCAGGCTCTAGGACATGAGAAGGATCAGTAATATACTTCTTGAGTTGTGACACATGAAATACATCATGGACACGTCCCAAGTCCTCAGGTAATGCTAACCTGTAGGCTACGGATCCAACTCTTTTGGTGATAGTGTACGGCCCTACAAATTTTGGGCTCAGCTTGCCCTTCTGACCAAATCGAAAGACACCCTTCATAGGTGAAACGCGCAAGAACACTTGGTCACCCACGGCGAACTCAAGGTCGCGTCGTCGCACATCCGCATAGGATTTCTGTCTATCTTGGGCTGCCTTCATATTGGCTCGAATCTGCTGAACTTCAGCTTGCACTTGCTCAAGGTACTCCGGTCCTATGATGACCGCTTCACTCGACTCATCCCAACACAAGGGTGTACGGCAAGGTCTACCGTATAGAGCTTGGAAAAGCGACATCTTAATCGAAGCATGATAGCTATTATTGTAAGAAAACTCGATAAGATGAAGCTTATCTAACCAACTCCCCTGAAAGTCTAAGGCACATGCCCGAAGCATGTCCTCCAGTGTCTGGATGGTCCTTTCTGTCTGACCGTCGGTCTGAGGATGGAAGGCGGTACTCAACTTCATTCTGTACCCAACGCTTCCCGTGTAGCTCTCCAGTATCTCGAAAGAAATCTGGTGTCGCGGTCAGATACTATGGTTTTCGGAACTCGTGATGTCTGATAATCTCCTTGTCAAAAAGCTCAGCTAGCTTCACTACCTTCCAGGTGTCCTTCATCGGTATGAATCTGGCAACCTTGGTAAGGCGATCGACTACAACCCAGATCATGTTGAGTCCTCCCCTGGCAGGTGGGAGTCCTACAACAAAATCCTTGGAGATATCATGAAATTTCCACTCCGGAACTGGCATCGATTGTACCATTCCGCCTGGTCTACGATGTTCGAATTTTACCTTCTGGCATGTAAGCATCTCAATACAAATTCTATCACATCCGATTTCATTTCAAACCACCAGAAGTACCTCTTCATGTCTTTGTACATCTTGGAGGCTCCTGGATGGACTGATAATGTGGAACTATGTGACTCTCGCAGGATGCGATCCCTTAGCTCTGCATTGCTTCGGGGGACGCATAGCCTGCCATTCAACCGAATCAAACCATCTTCATGTAGCTTGAAGTCATACTTTTTCTTCTCAAATGTACCATTCTCGATCTTTTGTCTGATTTCGGTTAGGTAAGGGTCGCTCAACTGAGCGTCTCGCACCTCGTCAACCAAGCTAGAAGAAGCGAGTAGCGAATAGAGCGAGTGTGCTCGACGGCTCAGGGCGTCGGCTACAATGTTTGTCTTCCCTTCCTTATACTGTAGGTCGATGTCGTAGTCTGAAAGAAATTCCATCCATCTTCTCTGTCTCAAATTCAGTTCTTTCTGCGTGAATACATACTGTAAGCTCTTGTGGTCGGAGTAGATGGTGATACTTACCCCATAGAGATAGTGTCGCCATATCTTCAAGGCGAAGACAATGGCTCCTAACTCTAAATCGTGTGTCGGGTAATTCTCCTCATGCTTTTTCAGCTGGCGGGAGGCATAAGCTACAACCTTGCCATGCTGCATGAGCACGCATCCCATTCCTTTGCCTGATGCATCACAATACACCTCAAATCCCTCTGTGCCCTTTGGAAGAGTAAGGACGGGCGCTGAGGTCAATGAGTCTTTAAGGCTCTGAAATGATAACTCGCACTCGTGTGTCCATACAAACGGTGCATCTTTCTTCATCAGTGTAGTCATGGGCTTAGTGACTTTCGAGAAGTCCTTCACAAATCTTCGGTAATAACCGGCTAGACCAAGAAAGCTCCGAATGTCGTAACAGTCTTAGGTCTAGGCCATGATCGTACAGCTTCTATCTTAGAAGGGTAACTGAGATACCTGCGCTCGAGATGACATGACCAAGGAATGATACCTGATCTGCCAGAACTCGCACTTGGAGAACTTCGCATACAGCTGGTTCTCGCGCAGTGTCTCAAGCACTTTCCTCAAATGGATTTCATGTTCCTCTGTTGATGGAGTATACAGGATGTCGATGAAGACAACAACCGAAGTGTCCAACTGCTCCCTGAATAAACGATTCATGAGGTCCATGAATTTTGCTGGTGCGTTTGACAAACCGAATGGCATCACCGTGAATTCGTAGTGGCCATATCTGGTACGGAATGCCGTTTTCTCAATGTCTTGCTCTTTGATAGCAATCTGATGATACCCAGAACGAAGGTTGATCTTGGAGAAGACTGAGGCTCCTTTCAACTGGTCGAATAGGTCGTCGATGCGTGGCAATGGGTATTTATTCTTGACTGTGACCGCATTCAGCTCGCGGTAGTCAATACAAAGTCGGAGACTACCGTCCTTCTTCTTCACAAAGAGGACCGGTGCTCCCCAGGGTGATACGCTCGGGGTATAAACCCTTTGTCGAGTAAGTCACGTAACTGCTCTTTCAGTTCGGTCATTTCAGCAGGTGTCATGCGGTACGGTGCCTTAGCAATGGGACCGGTACCTGGCAAAAGGTCAATTTCAAATTCCACTGCTCTCGGTGGTGGCATGCCGGGTAGCTCCTTAGGGAATACATCAGGAAATTCGGATACAATCGGTACATCATCACTGAACTCTAGATCTCTCTCCAGGTCTTGTACGTAACACAAATACACTTCTTGGCTCTTTCTGAGCTCCCGGTACATAGCCATAGCAGATATAAGTGTGGTCAAAGGCTCTCTCGGTCTCTGGCGGTAAGATACAGTAACCCCAGAAGGACTCTTGAGCAGCAATCGATGCTCGGCGCAGAGGATTCTACCCTTGTGCCGCTCCAACCAATTCATTCCGATGATCAAGTCGAATCCCAATCCATTGAATTCGATGAAGGAAATGGGAAACGTTTCGTTCTTGATTTCGATGGTGGCTGATTGGTAGTATTTGGTGCACTTTACTCGCTCCTTCGATGGGAGAGTAACCACAAAATTCGGTAGCTCATCCGCATCTAGCTTCAACCTCTTCACAAAGGATGGTGATACGAAAGTGTGAGAGGCGCCGGAGTCGAATAACACATTGGCATCAATGCCGTTTACTGGGAATGTTCCCGTTAAGATGGTGCCGCTTCTGCCGGCTTGTGCTTCGGTGAGGATGCTCAGGTTACCTTCGGTACCGAGTCCACAACCTATTGAAGTCACAACTGAATAAGTATTGATGGTGGACACAAGTGGAATTTAAATCAACACTGCTCTTTATTGATAAACCAACCATCATACATACCGTGTCTCTAATACACGTTGCTAATACATTACATGATAATATGAATTTAATACTTTCTAAAGGTAAGGTTCAGGCGTCCTGGTTTCATGTGTGTGGCATTGATTATTGCCGGTGGTGCTGTATTCAACTTGATCTTGTTGATCCCGTGATACAGCATCCTAGAGTTTCCACCCATGATTAGGACATCTCCTGATCTCAATACCAATTTCTGTGCGAGGTCCACACGCTTCTGCTCGCTATACAGGAATATGGCGTCATCACCAATGGACCAAGACACTACGGGTGTAGACACCAAAAATTCTCACCCCATAAAGGAAAATTCAGACAAATAAATAAAATAAAAGGGTCGTCGCCTTTCTTTTATGTCATTTTTTTAAATTAATTTTTTAAAGCATTCGTTCTCAAATACATCCCTCTTTGTCACTTACCGTTTCATTTTCGATTTATTTCGTGATAATCGATTCTATTTATTCGCTAATTTATTCGCCTCTTCGTTTTTATTCTGTTACTTACTTGTTTATTTTATTTTACTCCATTTCATTGATACTTTTACTTGTTTTTTTATTATTAGTACTTGTTTTATTTTGTTTTTATCAGTATTATTTTTAAGAACATTTTCATCATTTTATGTACATTTTCACTATTATATCCCATACCAGTATATTTCATTTTGCCGCTAATTTGATTAAACTCCCTCTCGTCTCATTTTATTTCGTTACCTTTCATCTTATTTACAGCTGTTCGTACATATCTAATCTAATTTCCATTTTTTGGGCATTCCCGTATTTTCATCATACTACTACTACTTCTTTATTCCATGTACTCTTTATTATAGTATTTTGTTTATTATATATATGCATTTTTATTATCTTTATTCCTTTATTTCATGACTCTCATTAGGAGACAAATTCATTTTACTAGTGTAAATGCTTTCATTTTACTCCCTATTTTCATTAATAACAACATCGTTTTTATGGGTTTCTTTCAATTCAAAAAAGGTTCTAGAGGTCTTGGGTTTGAGGAGCACATTTCGTTTTTATTTTTTTGCACAAGTCCAACGTGGCCTTCTGCCTATTTTTTTGCTAGCCCAAACGGCCCATTCTCTTCTAGTCCAAACAGAACCCAGATTAGTAAACCCTAGTGTTTTACTATAAAGGCACATCTAACAACCCTACTGGGGCATTCAAAGAGAGAGCCGACAACACCAATCCCCAGACATTGTTCCTGTAAACGTTCCTCTGTTTTCTTTTCAATACATCCATGTTTTGTTCTTCCCATCCAGAAGAATACTCAGCCGCTATCCTCATCCTTCGACTTCATCTTCTCAAACATACTGAAAAACGAGAAACCATATACATGCCCATGTTTCAATTTTCTCTAGACGATATTATTTTACAACCCAACTTTTGCACTTTCTTCATTCTCTCAATCGGCGAACGAGGAACATACTGCTCTGCACATTTTCAATCTCTTCACCCTCAATTTTGCAACCCCGATTGGTACAGGCTCTGCGTCCCCCTCATTCACTCCGCCTCCTTTTCTTTACAAACAAAAAAAAACGTCAAATGGAGACCTAATGTTCTCTCTTGTTCAATCTGTTCTCATTCTCCGAATTGTAAAACCGGAAGGAAATAAATCACCTGGTTCTCGACATTTATCATTTTCGGTCTCCACCTCCCCTCTCTATATCAAAGAAATGAACCAACCCTTCCCTGACTTTTCCCTTTCGGTTGCCCCCCCAACTATCTGGAGATTTTCATTTTCTGAATTGCTTTTGTCACTCATGGTGGCTTTCTTGTTCAAGTTTGCTAAGCTCAACACACAATGGCGTTAGTTTTCATGCGCTT
Source organism: Limonium bicolor (assembly GCA_023374045.1). Taxonomy (NCBI): domain Eukaryota; kingdom Viridiplantae; phylum Streptophyta; class Magnoliopsida; order Caryophyllales; family Plumbaginaceae; genus Limonium; species Limonium bicolor. The sequence continues at coordinate 180,688,134 of CM041779.1, read as the reverse complement.
TCCTCTTCCACGCTCCGCTCTGAGCTTTCCACCATCGCTCCACCTGGAGGACGGATTCACTCAGCAAACGAACGCGGCAAACTCCCCATCCCGTGAGAATAACATCGAGTCGTCTGCTACCCCGAGACCAGAACTCAACACCAGGGCTGACTCTAATTGACTCTTCGCTCATGTTCTTTCGATTCATGGCCTATTACTATTTTCTGGGTTTTGTTTGCGTGAATAATATATACATATACGCGAATGTTGATTCTCTGTTGGCATTTCGATCCCAAACGAAGGAACTGGCACTCTCGTTTATTTTGGTTGCCTTTGATTTGTCACGAATGACTCGAAGCCTCCGAAGAGTATTACCGAAGAGTATTACCGAAATCAACCCAAATTCGGATCCCAGTTTGTTGCTTCGGGATTGCGATTTTCTGCATATGGCAGGGATGAACATACTTGCATTCTGCACTTTCTGCTCATTCGTTTACATTTGCATACTAACCTGTGCTGCGATTTATTTATGTATCATGGTATTTGCAGGTAGTTCGGATTCTCCATCCTTCGGAGATGTTCATTCTCCAGCATTTGGAGATTTTTGTTCTCGAAACGCCACAGCAAGCTTACGAGTTGTTAAAAAGTCAGACCCGGGGATTCGAAACTTCTCTGGAGTTTTCACCTGATGTGCACGCTGTTTCTTCACTTATGTCTTCTTTATAGTGAACTTTTCATTGTTCTTCTCATGGTACTTAAAATCCTAAACTCTTATTTCTATCTGTTTGTGTGATTCATGTGTGATTATAGTGTTTGACTGCTGCTTAGGAATGATCATTGTCGATACTTTGTTGTTTGGGCCTATGGAAAATAATTGTTGTTCTCTCTTTTCTGATGTTGGTGTGATCAACAAACAAGCCAATTCAATTCAATTTGATTGATTAGCAGCGATTTCCTCCTGATTTCAATGGGTTACAAAAATGAGAGAAAATAGAATGGTAAAATATGAAAAGTGACCTTAGGTTTAAAGCTTTAATGCTTGCTTTCAAACTGTCGGTTAATGAGTTTTGAAAGAATGAAACCACGCGTGGATTATACCATCATTTGTACAGTTTTTCTATATATATCTGTATATTCAAAATTTTGCTCCGCAAACTCTGATATGGGTTCCCTTCTACCCCTCAAAATTGTTGCTACGACTTCCTTGTGTTTATGGTCATCCTAGCAGATTCGGTTTACTCTAATGACATGTACTTCTAATTGCCTGTACATGATTCAGATCCAAAGTTGCTCATGTTGCGTAAAAAAAAAAGAACGAATTTGAAACATGCTATTTTCTTGTTTTTAAGTCTTTAACATCAAATTTATTTGTTTCCTGTGTATATCCACCTCGTATGCTCATGTAACTTATCTGGCATTTGTTTCGGTTTCCTACTAAATTGATGCGTTGACCCGTTTGGGTACCTATAATTCTGGACCCTAGAATCCATATATTACCCACACGTTTTGAGACCTACAACTTCCTGTGGGCCTCTTTAGAAAAGCTCTAGGATTATTCGTAGTTGTTGCCCACATTAAGGTCGTAGTACCCGAGGGTCGTAGTACCTGTTTGTGGGTGACATCTCTCCTAGCAAAAAAAAAATATTTCCAAACAATCCATAATCATAAGAATAAAATTCACAATCAATCCAAAATCCAATGAGTCAAATTGAACTTCAAAACAGGCAAAAACACAAGCCCAATTTGAAGCCCAAACCCGAGGCCCATTTCAAGGCCCAAAGCTGGCCCAATTTTGAAAGCCCACATCTGGCTCGGTTTTTAAGATCCAAACTCGGTCCAGTTTCAACCCCGACCCAATTCTGTTTCAGTCCATAATTCAATTCATAAATACACTTCAATCCCAAGTCAAAAATTCATTTCAATCCCAAATACTCCTGGACTTTATAGACCTCAAAGTCTTAAGTACCCAAAAATCCAATTATCTCATGGACTCAAATCATCTCCAAAATTCCAATTCCCCACACACTCTGATTGACTCATGGACTCGAGCGTCTTACAGACTTTGTCATTCCAATGATTCGAATGTCTCATAGACCTACGCATCTCACAGACCTGAGCGTCTCACAGACCGAGCGTCTCACAGATTTCGACATCTCAAGATTTCAAACGTCTCATAGACCCGAGCGTCTCACAGACTACAATACCCCACACATCAAACATCAAAATTCCAAAATCCTAAAATCTGAACTACGTAAGGTCTGATCTCAACAGGGAGTTGAGTACGTAGGCAACCCACACAGGGTGCGACCCCACATCAATCAAAATGCCATATTTCACTCAGCCATTTCACCTCCCAACAACCCGTATTGTCTCACAGACCCGAGCGTCTCATGGACTTGTTTATCCCAATGATTCGAATATCTCACAGACCTGGCGTCTCACAGACCCGAGCGTCTCACAGACCGAGCGTCTCATAGACTTCGACATCTCTTGGTTTCAAACGTCTCATAGACCCGAGCGTCTCACAGACTAAAACATCCCATACTTCAAACATCCCAGGAGGATTCAAGCATCTCCTAATAACCTGAACTACGTAAGGTCTGATCTCAACGGGAGTTGAGTACGTAGGCAGCCCATCTAGGGTGCGACCCATTCCAAACAAAAAATCCTTTTCTCCCTCTAAGGTGTTCTTCATACCTCTCAAAACACTTAAACCTTCTTCGGCTCTCACCAACTTCAAACCATCAGACTCCTAGTCTTTCATTCTATACTCATCCGAATTCATCAATTCTTCTTCTTGGCGCTAGCTTGGCAGAAAAGCTCGCCTCATCCACTCGTTTTCTCTCCTCCTGTCCTAGTCCTATCCCTTGGCTTTAACTGAATCTCTCTAATATGGTTTTGAAAGAAGGCAATCCTGACAATTGGAGACCGAGGTTTCCTCGGGCACCAATCCGAAGTCGTGGTCGTTGCCACTTCTAAGGGGTGTAACCTAGTGCGAACCCACACAGATTCTCTGGTATGATCAGATAAGTCCTATCCATAGGCAACAAATCATCAGAGTCAATTAACGGTTCTTAGACCCTCCTTCCTTTCCTTCCTAGTTCCTTAGGTCAAACTAGGTGGCGACTCTAGTCAACTCCGCCTTATAGAGGCATAAGTTCGCGTGGGGCCCATTGAGAGCGGGTGTAGTGCACACTTGCACTCCCCTTTATGCTTTCTGGGAAAGACGGACGATTTAGTAGGTATTTGAGGGATGCCATGAATAACGGGTTTTCACCCTCCACAGAATAGCAAATTCCTAGGATCTAGACTTCTTAGTTAGACCATGTTAGATAGACCCCCCCTCATACCGAAAAATCACCCTCCACAGAATGGCGACTCTGCTGGGAAAACTTGAGTAAGTTTTCTCAAACTCAAGGAAGACTGAACTCCATTCAAAATTGTCGGGATTTCCTCACTTCTTTCAAACCTTCAAGAGATTCATTTCGAAAGCCTTTAGGATTACTCTACTCCACACTTAGAGTGTGATTGGTGAGGTAGTTAGGATGAGAGTGTGTAGCTTACTTGACTTGTTTGCATCTGCGCTTTGCTTGCTACATGATTGCGTGATTATGCTAGACTAACTTGCAGGAACTTCAGGTAGGTGGGCCCATTAGGGGCCTAACTTCTTCCCTCTCTTTGCCTGCGCATTTATTTACCGCTTTGGTTGTGATAATGAACTGTTAGGAATAGTCCTGAGGTGGGTGCATAGGGTAGCTTAGGACATGCATCCTCTGTGTCACCCTTGATATTTGCGGTCGGGATAAATATTGGTCCACAATTGATTCCCCATGAGCAGATGCCCTTCGTAGTAAGGACTATGCACACGAGGCGGTATGATCGTAGTATCTACGCCTTGAAAACTCATGATCCTTCAACACTTACCTTTTCGAGTCAAAGCCAGCATATAGTGAACTTTGAGCCTTCAGTGTCCAGCTGCCTAGTCCCGTGTCTTGGATGGGTTTATGGGTAGTCACCCCTTGTATGCCGTCTGTCTGACCACCCTTTGCATTACCTGAAGATTGCATGGGCTCAGTTCTCCAAGTGTCCTCTGCACCACGGGTGTCTCTAAAGCCTGATGTCACGCTACACGTCCATAGAGGATCCCGTATTTACCGGATACCCATACATGGCACAACGTAGTCAGTGAATAATTTAGACTTAGACACACCTGACCGTGCTGACGACGGGAGACCTGACCCCATGCAGTACTTCCCTAAGTTTTCCGAAAAGTGAGCATGTTGTGTATCACCGGCCGTGGCTCATGTGACTGTATCACTTCGGGTATCCTGACCTTTCGAACTTAAGCACTCTGGTCTTTCTCGATGACGTGCCCACAGGGCGTAACAGAGTAAATCCCGAGAGATGAACAGTGAAGGGACGATGGTTCCCCCGGTGTATAGAAGCATTGATAGACCTGGAAGGCGATTATTCCATCATTCACACTTAGCTCCACTTAAAATCACCACGATTTTTTTTTATTTTGCACTTACATATATGTGTGACCACGTTTTAAAAAATTAGCAAAAATCAAAAAAATGAATCATGTCAAACACTCTAATGAAATATCTTTAAAGTCATTCATCTCTAATGATTTCAAAATTGTATTTCCAAAACAGTTTTCAAATCGGTTTCAATCAAAGTTTTCCAAAAAATAACTTTGTCAAGCGGTTTACAAAGAACAAATTTCAAAAATCTACTGTTATAAATGATTTTCAAACAATACTTCTATAAATTTCATTTCAAAAACAAATTTCAAAAACATGCTTTTTCCAAACAAATTTTTAACAACTTTTTTCACGGATATTATCTCAAACTTGTTTTTCAAAACAATTTTCAAATTTGATTTTCATAAACGTATTTCAAAATAAATGATTAAGTCCCCATGTTGCGACCCGCTATTTTTGAAGTTCAGCAACCTTCAAGAGCAGCGGTCATTACCGTGGAGCGTTACTAGTCATTCGTTGTTTTACATAAGTGGTGGATTTTCACAAAGAACTTGTGCTCGATCATTCACCTTTCCTTTCTCAAAAAACGCCCCTTATTTCCCTCGTCGGAGCAGATGGAGCACATGAAGATCGACAACGCAGTTTGAGTCAAAAATAAGAGATGTACCAACCCGAGTTGATTAACTAGCAACGACTGTTCGAGTTCAAACTGTTGAGAGTCAGAAGAACACCAACCTGTTTTGTATGATCACAGTACCGCTTCGCTGCAAGAGCCCAAAGACGAGCAAACGATCAATCAGGAGCCCGAAGACGATGAGTAGTCAGTCAGAAGCCCGAAGACGAAGTAGAAGAATTCGGGAGAAGTTTTAAGCTCAAACTCCCCCATTTAATGACTTTTAGAATTGATGTATAGGTTTTCCCCTAGCATTCTTTTCTCTCTTGTCAATTTCTGAATAGACTTTGTGTATAGGTTGTACATTCCCTTTGAATTTATTTAGATCAATGTGTATAGGGTCCCCCACTCCCTATTTTATTTGCGAATGACCGAGCGTCAAAATTCCTACTGCGAAAATCCACCACTTCGGAAACACGTTTTTTCAAAACCGTTTTTCTAAAATGTAGCTTCTTTTGGGAACAAGCTAATAAAACAACCAACAAACAAAAGCATGCAACACATTCATGGCAGAAAGGAAAAGAGTTGCATGCATTCTCATTCAGTTCAAATTCATTAATCATGCATGAATCACACTCATCTTAGGAAAATGCATAATCACATGTTACATTTCCAACACACCTCACAAGAGCATCCATCCCATTTTTCAAGCATGCTAACATTTGTCAGATTATTCTTTCTACAATAATGGTCGTGTTTGCAGGTGAATAACTGTCTTTGCCTATGAGTGGCGACATGATCTTCGAAGTGATAGCAAGAAATACCGAGCATTCAAGCTTTTTTTTTCCTTCAGCATACCATGTACATAGAGACCAACAACCACAAAAAAGCATACACAAAAAAAACCAAAAAAACACACATCCAAAAATCCAAAAAATCATACATCCAAAAAATCCCAAAAAAAACATCCAAAAATCCCAAAATGCAGTCACTGTCATATCATGGGATCACCATGCGGGAGTTTTCACTCCCTAAAATCCAAAATCAGGAGCCAATCATCACCAATACATTCCAGAACAACTCTCTCACATCACCTAACAACTTCTCTCCCATAGACCATCTTCAGGGCCAATCGTGACTAGATAAGCTTCATGACTATCAACGGGAACCGACTGAAGCGAGATAGTGTAACTTACCGTCATGCATTGCATAAAAAAAAAACAAAACAAACCATTCAAATCGCATTTTCATCAACAGCATCACTTCATTCATCGTACATAGTAATTCCATATTATCACAATAATTGCATTGTAGATAGTTGCATTGCATTATTCGATCGAAACGACATCTTCGGGAAAATCATGAGAGATTGATTGAACAGTGTGAACACTAACTCTAGACCCGTCAATGAACTCAAGGGTCCAATCAAAATCAGCACCACAAACCAAAGTGAGTAGTGTGCAAAGAGCGGTATTTTCCTTCGAATTTCAAATGAGTGTTTTGGACAATCCATTGAGTGATGAGGGAAGGTAAAGAGTTCCAATTGAGGTAAAACCACGAGCGACATGTGCATTCCTTCAGCACATGGAGAGGCACAAATCATAGTGAGAGCAATGTCGATAAACATGATACGAACTGTGATTCATGCAAAGATTTGAGAAGAGTAAGAAAACAATCATTGAATAATGAGAATGACGAGGCACTTAGGATCAAAATCCCCACAAAACCAAAAAGCTTTGACTGCCCTGTACATAATCCCTTAGTGAGCCCCGCTGAGCCTTTCACGATAAACCTTTTTCTGTGAACTCCACAACATGCCAACCCACGTACATATACTTACTTGCCCTTGCAATAGAGGATCTCAAAGGAGCCGGAGCCATGGTCTCTCCCCCACCATCTTCACAAAAACAACAAATGAAATGCTTGAAGAAATCAGTGAGTCAATGCAACTCCAAAGCCAAACACCAAAAAGAACACCGAAAGTTCAATAAGATCGATGAGTCAATGCAACTCCAAGCTGAAAGCCAAAATACAAAGCAGAGAATGCTTGAGAAAGTTGATGAGCCAATGCAGTTTCAAAAACAAAATGAGAAGAAAGTTCAAATCGAACACCGAAGAGGCAAGAAGGATAAATCCAAATCAGAAGGACCAATGATGTCCCGTAGAAATCAATAAAGGTTCAAAACCAGTCTAATCATTCCACCCATGGCGAAGGAGAACATATCCTCTGTTGCACAAAAACTCCACAATTCCCAAATAAATCCTCCAGTCCCATGTGACATACATCATACCTCTCAGCCCCGTTATAACCCAATAAAAGACCTCTGACTCGTTAGTTGATGAGCGTTAACTGAAAGTATCGGATCTAAAACATGAATCATAAGCTTCGTACTTGTTATCAACATGTCCTGTCATACCAAAGGGACCATGAGCATATGAGCGTGACCTTACCCCACAAGGTCTTATGAGTGCGAGTGAATCTTCAGTCTAAGCACCAAATCGTAAACAACCTACCCCATTATAGGAGAGGAACTTGTAAGGATTGGAAAGTCCAGAACCTCGAAAGAAATTCTAAGGAAAATACTGCTCCGAGCATCGAGAATATCATCACACCGCTTTGCACACACAGCCAAACTCATGAAAGATTGACCCGCATCCCTCCGTGAGAAGTGATTCACGCATTCGAGTTTAACAATCACTCAAGATCGACCTGAAGATGTCTTATATTCGTAAACCTCATACTAATAGAGATAGGACCGTACCATCTCTAAAAATAAAATTTGCATATGCATTTTGCATCTCGTTTAGCACTAAATGTCTACATCTAACATAATCATTTCATCATCAACATCCGACTGGTAAGAACTCTGCCTAGTCTCGCTGAAAGTCGACTTCAGTTGCAGTCGTTGAAGCATAACTTCCAATCAAAAGAAGTCAAAACTGGAGCCATCCACTTTCATACGCGAGTCTCATCAACACCACTCCCAAAGCCAAGCTGGAGCCATGCGGGAGCCATCCTCAAAACACTAAGACTATCCCTAGGGCTACACAGGAGCCGATTCATCATCAAAGCCTCGCCCACAGAGGATCGAACTACGTATGGTCTGATCTCAATATGGAATTGAGTACGTAGGCAGCCCGTCCAGGGTGCGACCACATCAAAGGCGAAAACTTCCCTTTTCTCCTCGGTGTCATCAAAGTGAACCAACCAAAGTGTAGTCATGCTCAATCAGCACAAGGTCATCCCGGAGCCATCCATGAAAATCCTAGAACCATGATGGGACCATTCACCCACTACAAGTCCACAACAAATCCCGTCAAACAACAATAAATCCATCATCGGAGCCATCAAGCCACTCAAAAAAAAAAAATCTCAAGGCAAATCAAAGCCCACAAACTGCCACAAAATCACCAACCACCCCGAGACCATTGGTCACACCCAGCCATCAGTGCCTACCAGAGCCATCAGCGCATACTGGAGCCATCAACGCATGCTGGAGCCATCTCGGATCCTTGAAGCCATGCCGGAGCCATACCGGAGCCATCCCGAGGTTTTGATGTTACTATAGAGCCATCTGCTCACACAAAAACCTACATCCACAAACAGGGAGTTTAATTCAATTAATACATTGGTTAATCACCTCACATCACATATCATCTGCATATACCCACAAAATTTGCTCACTATCTAACACATCTTCACACCCGCTAGGCAGCTATTACTCTACTAGTGCGAGTTCGTTCATTTCATAACCCACTAGGCAGCTATTACGCTACTAGTGCGGTCCCGCCGTTTTTCCTCCACTAGGCAGCTATTACGCTACTAGTGCGAGTTCGTTCATTTCATAACCCGCTAGGCAGCAATTACGCTACTAGTGCGGTCCCGCCGTTTTTCCTCCACTAGGCAGCTATTACGCTACTAGTGCGAGTTCGTTCATTTCATAACCCGCTAGGCAGCTATTATGCTACTAGTGTGGTCCCGCTTTTTTCCTTCACTAGGCAGCTATTACGCTACTAGTGCGAAATCATCCAATTCATAACCCGCTAGGCAGCTATTACGCTACTAGTGCGGTTGTAACACCCCTACTACTAATACAGTCATTAACATCCAATATCCTTGCTCATCAGATACTCGCAGCGGATATATACTTACATACAGTGGGTGATACAATGCCGTTAGTCACCCACGTGACTAACAAGGCTACTACTTCTACATACAGCATCGGTCTGATGGACCGGAATCCCGAGTACTACAAATCTACAATACATTCTCCATTTACCAAATACTACTACAATCTGCATTCAATACAATACTCCAAGTACCATACAATATAATCTACATACCGAGTTTACTAGGATCCTTATACAAGTATAATACCTCTTCCAAGTTCATACATACTCACTAAGAGACTACTTACTACCCATTCCTCACTACTACCTTACTTTCTAATTACAAGGGCGTGCCTCCGGTCTCTTCCTTGACCATATTCGCTTCGGGTACCTGCACACTAAAAAAATGTCCCCCGAAGGGGTCAGCTTTCGCCGAGCATGATAACCGCATACCCCGCGTACTAGTGAGGGTACGCCGACCACTTGGTCGAATACATGCGGTTCATTTTATTCATACATACATGCATACATGCTTTCATACATATACTACGATACTCTACGCAAAGAATACATACATACACTTCAATGCATACACTTCAGTTCATACATAGTAATCCACATAGCCCAACGATACATACTTACCTTTCTGAACTCCGTGATACCCAATACAATATACAATACATACGCAATTCATACACAATCCAATAATTTGTTAGCCCATATTGGTCCACCCGGGTTAATCGGGTGGAGATTACTCTTTTACTCATTTACTCCATACATACACATACATACTCATTCTCATACTCATACATACTTACTTACTCTTACTCTTACTCATGTTAAGTCGTCGGGACCTCCGGCCCGGGGACTACTCCGTCCCACCACCGGGATTTACTTGGTTCACTAATCCAGGATGCTACCCACTTAAGGGATTTGGGCCGTGGACCAGCTTACGAACCAGGAATCGGATCCAACCTCTTGTGTCTCCTCATCCTCACGCGTGGCCGAAACTATATCGGACTTCTACTCATTCCGGTTTACTCACTTAAGTTAGGAGTTAGATAGTTAGGAATTTAGTAGAAGTCAACACTCAAGCCACATTCACAAATACATTGCTCAATATACGTTCGTACGAAATACAATACAATACATAAGTACAATACAAGATTCATTTACACCACATCATCATTCATATACATATTTCATGAATTATACAAACTATTGTTCAAGGGAAACTTACCAAGAACAATGTAAACAAACACAAGTATGTGCAATTTAGTCCGGTTCGTGCATTTATCTTATTGGTGGTCAAATAAGCACACAAATCGGGGTAACCAGATTAGGATACAGGGCATGAAGAAATCATACCTTTCACCGTTGTACTTGTATCCCAACGTTCCTCCGGTGTTCACAAATCAATTCCTATTATATACATGCAATTGAATGATTAAATCTAACTATCATTATCTTAACTCAATTGCTCTTAGTATGTTTACTAACTTATACTTACTAAGTCCTTATGCTTCCTACACTTACACATTACTTACTTATTTTCATTACCTTAAGTTTTATTTTCTTACTTACTATTAGCATGCTTCCATACATGTACATTTATATATATGTGGGTATACATATATATGTATATATATATATATATATATATATATATATATATATATATATATATATATATATATATAATTATTGTTTAATTGAAATAATATTTTTTTTTGACTGGACCGGACTTGCGACCGACCTTGCAAGTCCGGTCCGTTCCAGTAGCTCAGGTTACGGAAATTCTTCTGGCCGACCGGACTTGCATGTCCGGTCGCAAGTCCGGTCCATTCCAGAAGGTTTCATCGGGGAATTTTTCTGGTCCGACCGGACTTGCAAGTCCGGTCGCAAGTCCGGTCGATTCCAGTAGCTTTCTGACGGGAAAATTTTCTGCTCGACCGGAGTCGATTCCAGTATTTGCATTTTAATTTCTGTTTTCAGTCCCCTCTTTTACCCATTACTTCCCCATTGTTCCTACACTTATTCCCACATGTTATAACACTAATTAAACCTCCTAATACACCTTAGTTCATTCACCAATCCATTACTAAATCCTCCAAACAACTTACACAATTCCTCACTTCCTTTCAACACCTACAATAGTTTCTCCAAGTGGTTTTTGCTACAGATTTTGGGTTCTTATTTCCCCCATGCATAGTTCCCTCTCCTAATGCCATCTTACCATTCCAATTCATTTCCAAGCAACTACAATATCTATACCCAAGTCCAACTCTCCATTTCGCCAAATCTTGTACACTCATTCCTCCTAGTTTCCACAATGCACTTAAATACTTTTTGCTACAGATTTTGTCATTTACACTCCTCTTCTATGTCATTCCTAGCACTCCCAATGCATTAGAATACACTCTCTATCTCTCTCAACTTACCCTCTATTTTCCTTAATCAAAATCTGTTACAACACCCTTTATTCACCTAGTTTTTAACTCACTAAGTGTTCTAATCTTAGGCAGATTTTGCCATAACCTCCCCTATAATTTTACACTCTCACCACACATTCTAATTCACATTTCAATGCTTATTCCACCTGTTGCAATAGACATCAATATACAAGCTCCCATACATTATACCAATACTAAACAATCACTTAAAAATTCCTGCACTTAAACATTCAATTCCCAATCTGTTTTGACAGTTTTAAAATGTCTTTTAAGGTTTAAAATACTTGCACTCTTTTACACATTATACTACTAATGCATTACCATTTCCAATACTCATTTCAATCCTCTAAAAACTGTTACATACATACATATATCAAGCTACACAAAAGAGCAATCTTACCTTGTTTTTCTTCTAGTTTTTCTTTCTTCTTCTTTCTTCTTCCTTCTTTCTCTACCGGTTTGAAATCTCAATCCTCTAAAGACTACAACCATTTATATACACCATTCAATACTAAGAACTAACCGTAACCATTAATCAAGTTTCAATCTAGGTTTTAGGGTTTAGAAAATTTATTACCTTCCAAGAGTACAAGAGCTGTTTGGGATAGCTCAAGAACAAGGTTTCTCACACCACCAAAATGCCAAAATCGGCTGGACACACAAGGAGTAAGCAAGGCTTTAGTTCACATTTTCGTTTTGCCTTTGAGGCTAGAAAAAGATGGAGTTTTCGAAATATTTTTACCTTAGAAGAACAAGGAGAAGGAGGGCCTTCTAATGGTGGTGTTGAAACTCCAAATGGGGTATACCCATAAAATCGAAAGTGCTTGTTTTTGGATTTTGGAAAGATGAAAATGTAGCTCTTGGTGAGAGGATTACAATGGTGGTATTTTTATAATTTTTGGAGAAGTTGGGAGAGAGTTACAAAGGAGAGAAGTTGAGTTTTGTGTGTGGGTCTTCAAAACTCCATGAAAATTGCATGGGTTGAAGAAGAAGGAAAGAGAGAGTGAGGGAGGGGGATCTTACGTGAGAGGAGAGAATGAGATAGGAGAGAGAGTGGTAAAGTGAGGTGAGTGTTTACTTTTTGATTTTTAATTGCTTTTGTCTTTAGCTAATAAGAGAGTAGAGTGTGTGTGTGTATATATGTAAAATCGGACACACACAGCAACTATGGGGGTTTTAAAATTTTATTTACCATATTGGACACATAAGTTTGTGCTATTTATACTTCTACCCCACAACTTCCCGTTTTTGACAGTTTTTACTAAACTCTCGTTTTATTGATTTTATTGGTCCTAAAGCTTCACTAATATTTATTAATGATTATTTAGTTGACCATGATTGTCACGAGTCTGTTTGACCCGCTTAAAGACACGTTTTCCCGGTTACCTCGAAAAACGTGCTTTAAGGTTCATTAGTGGTTTTAATCCATTCTAAGGATCCGTTTTCTTCGGGATTTGTTCCCTCATATTTATTTAGACTTAATTAAGCCTTTAGAATCCTTACAATACGCTAACCGAGGTTTCATACCTCCTATGGTCATTTAACGCTTATTTAGCGTTTTACGCTTTTTAAGCGTTTCTTTATTTCTTTTGGATTTATTTTTCTTTACCAATATTACTTAGGCATTATTTGGCTCTTAAATACCTATTAGGCTGATTTAATCGCCATATTTAAGGTCGGGGTATTTCAGCGGTCTCGCCTTTTTTTTCCTCCACTAGGCAGCTATTACGCTACTAGTGCGAGATCGTTCACTTCATAACCCACTAGGCAGCTATTACGCTACTAGTGCGAGTTCATTCATTTCATAACCCGCTAGGCAGCTATTACGCTACTAGTGCGGTCCCGTCGTTTTTCCTCCACTAGGCAGCTATTACGCTACTAGTGCGAGTTCGTTCATTTTATAACCCTAGTGCAGCTATTATAACCCGCTAGCAGCTATTACGCTACTAGTGCGAGTTCATTCATTTCATGACCCGCTAGGCAGCTATTACGCTACTAGTGTGGTCCCGCCGTTTTTCCTCCACTAGGCAGCTATTACGCTACTAGTGCGAGTTCGTTCATTTCATAACCCGCTAGGCAGCTATTACGCTACTAGTGCGGTCCCGTCGGTTTTTCCTTCACTAGGCAGCTATTACGCTACTAGTGCAGATCGTTTCACACGCACCTGCTAGGCAGCTATTACGCTACTAGTACGGTACTCATTCAAAGTATTATAGGCTCGTCATAAGTCCTATAGCTAGATATCAAGAGGTCTAGTTGAGGCTCTCCTAAGTCCTCGTACTTTCGTTTGCATTCTAGGCCCATCTTAAGCCCTAGGACTGGATGTCAAGAGGTCCAGTTGAGGCTCTCCTAAGTCCTCGTGCACCCTAAACCAATCCATTGTTATCATTCTAGGCTCGTCATAAGTCCTAGGACTGGATGTCAAGAGGTCCAGTTGAGGCTCGTATAAGTCCTCGTACATTCAGTAATCATATCACTTCCTGTCACATTCGTACATTATCTTCCTCGCGGTCACATCCCAATGCACCACAAAGCCTTAGTGAGAATTTTTGGCGCTCTCAACCTTGATCCAATTCTGCAAGTGGTTGCAAAATTGAATCAAGGGGCCATCTGTAGACACCAAAAATTCTCACCCCATAAAGGAAAATTCACAAATAAATAAAATAAAGGGTCGTCGCTTTCTTTTATGTCATTTTTTTAAATTAATTTTTTTAAAGCATTCGTTCTCAAATACGTCCCTCTTTGTCACTTACCGTTTCATTTTCGATTTATTTCGTGATAATCGATTCTATTTATTCGCTAATTTATTCGCCTCTTCGTTTTTATTCTGTTACTTACTTGTTTATTTTATTTTACTCATTTCATTGATACTTTTACTTTTTTTTTATTATTAGTACTTGTTTTATTTTGTTTTTATCAGTATTATTTTTAAGATCATTTTCATCATTTTATGTACATTTTCACTATTATATCCCGTACCATATATTTCATTTTGCCGCTAATTTGATTAAACTCCCTCGTCTCATTTATTTCGTTACCTTTCATCTTATTTACAACTGTTCGTACATATCTAATCTAATTTCCATTTTTTGGGCATTCTCGTGTATTTTCATCATGCTACTACTACTACTACTACTACTTCTTTATTCCATGTACTCTTTATTATAGTATTTTGTTTATTATATATGCATTTTATTATCTTTATTCCTTTATTTCATGACTCTCATTAGGAGACCAATTCATTTTACTAGATTAAATTCTTTCATTTTAGTGCCTATTTTTGTTAATAATGACATCATTTTTATGGGTTTCTTTCAATTCAAAAAAGGTTCTAGAGGTCTTGGGTTTGAGGAGCACATTTCATTTTTATTTTTTTGCACAAGTCCAACGTGGCCTTCTGCCTTTTTTGTTGCTAGCCCAAACAGCCCATTCTCTTTCAGTCCAAATAGAACCCAGATTAGTAAACCCTAGTGTTTTACTAAAAGGCACATCTAACAAACCCTACTGGGCATTCAAAGAGAGAGCCGACAACACCAATCCCACATTGCTCCTGTAAACGTTCCTCTGTTTTCTTTCAATACATCCATGTTTTGTTCTTCCCATCCAGAAGAATACTCAGCCGCTATCCTCATCCTTCGACTTCATCTTCTCAAACATACTGAAAAACGAGAAACCATATACATGCCCATGTTTCAATTTTCTCTAGACGATATTAATTTTACAACCCAACTTTTGCACTTTTATTTCTCATTCTCTCAATCGGCGAATGAGGAACATACTGCTCTGCACATTTTCAATCTCTTCACCCTCAATTTTGCAACCCCGATTGGTACAGGCTCTGCGTCCCCCTCATTCACTCCGCCTCCTTTTCTTTACAAACAAAAAAACGTCAAATGGAGACCTAATGTTCTCTCTTGTTCAATCTGTTCTCATTCTCCGAATTGTAAAACCGGAAGGAAATCGAACTCACCTGGTTCTCGACATTATAATCATTTTCGGTCTCCACCTCCCCTCTCTATATCAAAGAATGAACCAACCCTTCCCTGACTTTTCCCTTTCGGTTGCCCCCCCAACTATCTGGAGATTTTCATTTTCTGAATTGCTTTTTCCACTCATGGTGGCTTTCTGTTCAAGTTTGCTAAGCTCAACACACAATGGTGTTAGTTTTCATGCGCTTTCCTCTTCCACGCTCCGCTCTTGAGCTTTCCACCATCGCTCCACCTGGAGGACGGATTCACTCAGCAAACGAACGCGGCAAACTCCTCCCCATCCGTGAGAATAACATCGAGTCGTCTGCTACCCCACCGAGACCAGACTCAACACCAGGGCTGACTCTAATCTGACTCTTCGCTCATGTTCTTTCGATTCATGGCCTATTACTATTTTCTGGGTTTTGTTTGCGTGAATATATATATACATATACGCGAATGTTGATTCTCTGTTGGCATTTCGATCCCAAACGAAGGAAATGGCACTCTCGTTTATTTTGGTTGCCTTTGATTCTGTCACGAATGTACTCGAAGCCTCCGAAGAGTATTACCGAAATCAACCCAAATTCGGATCCCAGTTTGTTGCTTCGGAATTACGATTTTCTGCATATGGCTGGGATGAACATACTTGCATTTTGCACTTTCTGCTCATTCGTTTACATTTGCATACTAACCTGTCTGCTCGATTTATTTATGTATCATGGTTATTTGCAGGTAGTTCGGATTCTCCATCCTTCGAGATGTTCATTCTCCAGCATTTGGAGATTTTTGTTCTCGAACGCCACCAGCAAGCTTACGAGTTGTTTAAAAAGTCAGACCCGCTGGGATTCGAAACTTCTCTGGAGTTTTCACCTGATGTGCACGCTGTTTCTTCACTTACTGTCTTCTTTATAGTGAACATTTTCATTGTTCTTCTCATGGTACTTAAATCCTAAACTCTTATTTCCTATCTGTTTGTCGATTCATGTGTGATTATAGTGTTTGACTGCTGCTTAGGTAATGATCATTGTCGATACTTTGTTGTTTGGGCCTATGGAAAATAATTGTTGTTCTCTCTTTTCTGATGTTGGTGTGATCAACAACAAGCCAATTCAATTCAATTTGATTGATTAGCAGCGATTTCCTCCTGATTTCAATGGGTTACAAAAATGAGAGAAAATAGAATGGTAAAATATGAAAAGTGACCTTAGGTTTAAAGCTTTAATGCTTGCTTTCAAACTGTCGGTTAATGAGTTTTGAAAGAATGAAACCACGCGTGGATTATACCATCATTTGTACAGTTTTTCTATGTATATCTGTATATTCAAAATTTTGCTCCAAACTCTGATATGGGTTCCCTTCTACCCCTCAAATTGTTGCTACGACTTCCTTGTGTTTATGGTCATCCCAGCAGATTCGGTTTACTTTAATGACATGTACTTCTAATTGCCTGTACATGATTCAGATCCAAAGTTGCTCATGTTGCGTAAAAAAAAGAACGAATTTGAAACATGCTATTTTCTTGTTTTTAAGTCTTTAACATCAAATTTATTTGTTTCCTGTGTATATCCACCTCGTATGCTCATGTAACTTATCTGGCATTTGTTTCGGTTTCCTACTAAATTGATGCGTTGACCCGTTTGGGTACCTATAATTCTGGACCCTAGAATCCATATATTACCCACACGTTTTGAGACCTACAACTTCCTGTGGGCCTCTTTAGAAAAGCTCTAGGATTATTCGTAGTTGTTGCCCACATTAAGGTCGTAGTACCCGAGGGTCGTAGTACCTGTTTGTGGGTGACATCTCTCCTAGCAAAAAAAATATTTCCAAACAATCCATAATCATAAGAATAAAATTCACAATCAATCCAAAATCCAATGAGTCAAATTGAACTTCAAAACAGGCAAAAACACAAGCCCAATTTGAAGCCCAACCCGAGGCCCATTTCAAGGCCCAAAGCTGGCCCAATTTTGAAAGCCCACATCTGGCTCGGTTTTTAAGATCCAAACTCGTCCAGTTTCAACCCCGACCCAATTCTGTTTCAGTCCATAATTCAATTCATAAATACACTTCAATCCCAAGTCAAAAATTCATTTCAATCCCAAATACTCCTGGACTTTATAGACCTCAAAGTCTTAAGTACCCAAAAATCCAATTATCTCATGGACTCAAATCACTCCAAAATTCCAATTCCCCACACACTCTCGCCCCACAGCTTGACTTGAGCGTCTTACAGACTTTGTCATTCCAATGATTCGAATGTCTCATAGACCTACGCATCTCACAGACCTGAGCGTCTCACAGACCGAGCGTCTCACAGATTTCGACATCTCAAGATTTCAAACGTCTCATAGACCCGAGCGTCTCACAGACTACAATACCACACATCAAACATCAAAATTCCAAAATCCTAAAATCTGAACTACGTAAGGTCTGATCTCAACAGGGAGTTGAGTACGTAGGCAACCCACACAGGGTGCGACCCCACATCAATCAAAATGCCATTTCACTCAGCCATTTCACCTCCAAACAACCCCGTATTGTCTCACAGACCCGAGCGTCTCATGGACTTTGTTATCCCAATGATTCGAATATCTCACAGACCTGCGCGTCTCACAGACCCGAGCGTCTCACAGACCGAGCGTCTCATAGACTTCGACATCTCTTGGTTTCAAACGTCTCATAGACCCGAGCGTCTCACAGACTAAAACATCCCATACTTCAAACATCCCAGGAGGATTCAAGCATCTCCTAATAACCTGAACTACGTAAGGTCTGATCTCAACAGGAGTTGAGTACGTAGGCAGCCCATCTAGGGTGCGACCCCATTCCAAACAAAAATCCTTTTCTCCCTCTAAGGTGTTCTTCATACCTCTCAAAACACTTAAACCTTCTTCGGCTCTCACCAACTTCAAACCATCAGACTCCTAGTCTTTCATTCTCTCATCCGAATTCATCAATCTTCTTCTTGGCGCTAGCTTGGCAGAAAAGCTCGCCTCATCCACTCGTTTTCTCCTCCTGTCCTAGTCCTATCCTTGGCTTTAACTGAATCTCTCTAATATGGTTTTGAAAGAAGGCAATCCTGACAATTGGAGACCGAGGTTTCCTCGGGCACCAATCCGAAGTCGTGGTCGTTGCCACTTCTAAGGGGTGTAACCAGTGCGAACCCACACAATCTCGTATGATCAGATAAGTCCTATCCATAGGCAACAAATCATCAGAGTCAATTAACGGTTCTTAGAACCCTTCCTTTTCCTTCCTAGTTCTTAGGTCAAACTAGGTGGCGACTCTAGTCAACTCCGCCTTATAGAGGCATAAGTCCGCGTGGGCCCATGAGAGCGGGTGTAGTGCACACTTGCACTCCCCTTTATGCTTTCTGGGAAAGACGGACGATTTAGTAGGTATTTGAGGGATGCCGAATAACGGGTTTTCACCCTCCACAGAATGGCAATTTCTAGGATCTAGACTTCTAGTAGACCATTTAGATAGACCCCCCTCATACCGAAAAATCACCCTCCACAGAATGGCGACTCTGCTGGGGAAAACTTGAGTAAGTTTTTCTCAAACTCAAGGAAGACTGAACTCCATTCAAAATTGTCGGGATTTCCCCACTTCTTTCAAAACCTTCAAGAGATTCATTTCGAAAGCCATTAGGATTACTCTACTCCACACTAGAGTGTGATTGGTGAGGATAGTTAGGATGAGAGTGTGTAGCTTATACTTGACTTTGCTTGCCATCTGCGCTTTGCTTGCTACATAATTGCGTGATTATGCTAGACTAACTTGCAGGAACTTCAGGTAGGTGGGCCCATTAGGGGTCTAACTTCTTCCCTCTCTTTGCCTGCGCATTTATTTACCGCTTTTGGTTGTGATATTGAACTGTTAGGAATAGTCCTGAGGTGGGTGCATAGGGTAGCTTAGGACATGCATTCCTCTGTGTCACCCTTGATATTTGCGGTCGGGATAAATATTGGTCCACAATTGATTCCCCATGAGCAGATGCCCTTCGTAGTAAGGACTATGCACACGAGGCGGTATGATCGTAGTATCTACGCCTTGAAAACTCATGATCCTTCAACACTTACCTTTTCGAGTCAAAGCCAGCATATAGTGAACTCTGAGCCTTCAGTGTCCAGCTGCCTAGTCCCGTGTCTAGGATGGGTTTATGGGTAGTCACCCCCTTGTATGCCGCCTGTCTGACCACCCTTTGCATTACCCTGAAGATTGCATGGGCTCAGTTCTCCAAGTGTCCTCTGCACCACGGGTGTCTCTAAAGCCTGATGTCACGCTACACGTCCATAGAGGATCCCGTATTTACCGGATACCCATACATGGCACAACGTAGTCAGTGAATAATTTAGACTTTAGACACACCTGACCGTGCAGACGACGGGAGACCTGACCCCATGCAGTACTTCCCCAAGTTTTCCGAAAAGTGAGCATGTTGTGATAATCACCGGCCGTGGCTCATGTGACTGTATCACTTCGGGTATCCTGACCTTTCGAACTTAAGCACTCCGGTCTTTCTCGATGACGTGCCCCACAGGCGTAACAGAGATAAATCCCGAGAGATGAACAGTGAAGGGACGATGGTTCCCCCGGTTATAGAAGCATTGATAGACCTGGAAGGTGATTATCCCAATCATTCACACTAGCTCCACATAAAATCAGCCACGATTTTTTATTTTGCACTTACATATATGTGTGACCACGTTTTAAAAATTAGCAAAAATCAAAAATGAATCATGTCAACACTCTAATGAAATATCTTCAAAGTCGTTCATCTCTAATGATTTCAAAATTGTTATTTCCAAAACAGTTTTCAAAATCGGTTTCAATCAAAGTTTTCCAAAAAATAAACTTTGTCAAGCGGTTTACAAAGAACAAATTTCAAAAATCTACTGTTTATAAATGATTTTCAAACAATACTTCTCATAAATTTCATTCCAAAAACAGATTTCAAAAACATGCTTTTTACAAATTTTTAACAACATTTTTCACGGATATTATCTCAAACTTGTTTTTCAAAACAATTTTCAAAGTTGATTTTCATAAACGTATTTCAAAATAAATGATTTAGTCCCCATGTTGCGACCCGCTATTTTTGAAGTTCAACCCACCTTCAAGAGCAGCGGTCATTATCGTGGAGCGTACTAGTCATTCGTGTTTTCACATAAGTGGTGGATTTTCACAAAGAACTTGTGCTCGATCATTCACCTTTCCTTTCTCAAAAAACGCCCCTTATTTCCCTCGTCGGAGCAGATGGAGCACATGAAGATCGACAACGCAGTTTGAGTCAAAAATAAGAGATGTACCAACCCGAGTTGATTAACTAGCAACGACTGTTCGAGTTCAAACTGTTGAGAGTCAGAAGAACACCAACCTGTTTTGTATGATCACAGTACCGCTTCGCTGCAAGAGCCCAAAGACGAGCAAACGATCAATCAGGAGCCCGAAGACGAATGAGTAGTCAGTCAGAAGCCCGAAGACGAAGTAGAAGAATTCGGGAGAAGTTTTAAGCTCAAACTCCCCCATTTAATGACTTTTAGAATTGATGTATAGGTTTTCCCCTAGCATTCTTTTCTCTCTTGTCAATTTCTGAATAGACTTTGTGTATAGGTTGTACATTCCCTTTGAATTTATTTAGATCAATGTGTATAGGGTCCCCCACTCCCTATTTTATTTGCGAATGACCGAGCGTCAAAATTCCTACTGCGAAAATCCACCACTTCGGAAACACGTTTTTTCAAAACCGTTTTTCTAAAATGTAGCTTCTTTTGGGAACAAGCTAATAAAACAACCAACAAACAAAAGCATGCAACACATTCATGGCAGAAAGGAAAAGAGTTGCATGCATTCTCATTCAGTTCAAATTCATTAATCATGCATGAATCACACTCATCTTAGGAAAATGCATAATCACATGTTACATTTCCAACACACCTCACAAGAGCATCCATCCCATTTTTCAAGCATGCTAACATTTGTCAGATTTTCTACATAATGGTCGTGTTTGCAGGTGAATAACTGTCTTTGCCTATGAGTGGCGACATGATCTTCGAAGTGATAGCAAGAAATACCGAGCATTCAAGCTTTTTTTTCCCATTAGCATACCATGTACATAGAGACCAACAACCACAAAAAAGCATACACAAAACCAAAAAAATCACACATCCAAAAATCCAAAAAAATCATACATCCAAAAATCCAAAAAAAAACATACATCAAAAATCCCAAAAATGCAGTCACTGTCATATCGTGGGACCACCATGCGGGAGTGGCCACTCCCTAGAAGTCCAAAACTACAGGAGCCAATCATCAACCGAATATCATTCCAGAACAACCTCTCTCACATTACACCTAACAACTTCTCTCCCATAGACCATCTTCAGGGCCAATCGTGACTAGATAAGCTTCATGGACTATCAACGGGAACCGACTGAAGCGAGATTAGGTGTAATCTTACCGTTCATGCATTGCATAAAAAAAACAAAAACAAAACACATTCAAACTCAGCAATTTTCATCAACAGCATCACTTCATTCATCGTACATATGGTAATTCCATATTATCACAATAAATTGCATTGTAGATAGTTGCACTTGCATTATTTCGTATCGAAACGACATCTTCGGGAAAATCATGAGAGATTGATTGAACAGGGTGCATGAACCACTTAACTCTAGACCCGTCAATGAACTCAAGGGTCCAATCAAAATCAGCACCACAAACCAAAGTGAGTAGTGTGCAAAGAGCGGTATTTTCCTTCGAATTCAAATGAGTGTTTTGGACAATCCATTGAGTGATGAGGGAAGGTAAAGAGTTCCAATTGAGGTAAAACCACGAGCGACATGTGCATTCCTTCAGCACATGGAGAGGCACAAATCATAGTGAGAGCAATGTCGATAAACATGATACGAACTGTGATTCATGCAAAGATTTGAGAAGAGTAAAAACAATCATTGAATAATGAGAATGACGAGGCACTTAGGATCAAAATCCCCACAAAACCAAAAAGCTTTGACTGCCCTGTACATAATCCCTTAGTGAGCCCCGCTGAGCCTTTCACGATAAACCTTTTTCTGTGAACTCCACAACATGCCAACCCACGTACATATACTTACTTGCCCTTGCAATAGAGGATCTCAAAGGAGCCGGAGCCATGGTCTCTCCCCCACCATCTTCACAAAAACAACAAATGAAATGCTTGAAGAAATCAGTGAGTCAATGCAACTCCAAAGCCAAACACCAAAAAAGAACACCGAAAACGTTCAATAAGATCGATGAGTCAATGTAACTCCAAAGCTCAAAGCCAAAATACAAAGTAGAGAATGCTTGAGAAAATTGATGAGCCGAATGCAATTTCAAAAACAAAATGAGAAGAAAGTTCAAATCGAACACCGGAAGAGGCAAGAAGGATAAATCCAAATCAGAAGGACCAATGATGTCCCATAGAAATCAATAAAGGTTCAAAACCAGTCTAATCATTCCACCCATGGCGAAGGAGAAACATATCCTCTGTTGCACAAAAACTCCACAATTCCCAAATAAATCCTCCAGTCCCATGTGACATACATCATACCTCTCAGCCCCGTTATAACCCAATAAAAGACCTCTGACTCGTTAGTTGATGAGCGTTAACTGAAAGTATCGGATCTAAAACATGAATCATAAGCTTCGTACTTGTTATCAACATGTCCTGTCATACCAAAGGGACCATGAGCGTATGAGCGTGACCTTACCCCACAAGGTCTTATGAGTGCGAGTGAATCTTCAGTCTAAGCACCAAATCGTAAACAACCTACCCCATTGTAGGAGAGGAACTTGTAAGGATTGGAAAGTCCAGAACCTCGAAAGAAATTCTAAGGAAAATACTGCTCCGAGCATCGAGAATATCATCACACCGCTTTGCACACACAGCCAAACTCACGAGAGATTGACCCGCCTCCGTGAGAGGAAAGTGATTCACGCATTCGAGTTTAACAATCACTCAAGATCGACCTGAAGATGTCTTATATTCGTAAACCTCATACTAATAGAGATAGGACCGTACCATCTCTAAAAATAAAATTTGCATATGCATTTTGCATCTCGTTTAGCACTAAATGTCTACATCTAACATAATCATTTCATCATCAACATCCGACTGGTAAGAACTCTGCCTAGTCTCGCTGAAAGTCGACTTCAGTTGCAGTCGTTGAAGCATAACTTCCAATCAAAAGAAGTCAAAACTGGAGCCATCCACTTTCATACGCGAGTCTCATCAACACCACTCCCAAAGCCAAGCTGGAGCCATGCGGGAGCCATCCTCAAAACACTAAGACTATCCCTAGGGCTACACAGGAGCCGATTCATCATCAAAGCCTCGCCCACAGAGGATCGAACTACGTATGGTCTGATCTCAATATGGAATTGAGTACGTAGGCAGCCCGTCCAGGGTGCGACCACATCAAAGGCGAAAACTTCCCTTTTCTCCTCGGTGTCATCAAAGTGAACCAACCAAAGTGTAGTCATGCTCAATCAGCACAAGGTCATCCGGAGCCATCCATGAAAATCCTAGAACCATGATGGGACCATTCACCCACTACAAGTCCACAACAAATCCCGTCAAACAACAATAAATCCATCATCGGAGCCATCAAGCCACTCAAAAAAAAAATCTCAAGGCAAATCAAAGCCCACAAACTGCCACAAAATCACCAACCACCCCGAGACCATTGGTCACACCGGAGCCATCAGTGCCTACCAGAGCCATCAGCGCATACTGGAGCCATCAACGCATGCTGGAGCCATCTCGGATCCTTGAAGCCATGCCGGAGCCATACCGGAGCCATCCCGAGGTTTTGATGTTACTATAGAGCCATCTGCTTACACAAAAACCTACATCCACAAACAGGGAGTTTAATTCAATTAATACATTGGTTAATCACCTCACATCACATATCATCTGCATATACCCACAAAATTTGCTCACTATCTAACACATCTTCACACCCGCACGGCAGCTATTACGCTACTAGTGCGAGTTCGTTCATTTCATAACCCACTAGGCAGCTATTACGCTACTAGTGCGGTCCCGCCGTTTTTCCTCCACTAGGCAGCTATTACGCTACTAGTGCGAGTTCATTCATTTCATAACCCGCTAGGCAGCAATTACGCTACTAGTGCGGTCCCGCCGTTTTTCCTCCACTAGGCAGCTATTACGCTACTAGTGCGAGTTCGTTCATTTCATAACCCGCTAGGCAGCTATTACGCTACTAGTGTGGTCTCGCTTTTTTCCTTCACTAGGCAGCTATTACGCTACTAGTGCGAAATCATCCAATTCATAACCCGCTAGGCAGCTATTACGCTACTAGTGCGGTCTCGCCTTTTTTCCTCCACTAGGCAGCTATTACGCTACTAGTGCGAGATCGTTCACTTCATAACCCACTAGGCAGCTATTACGCTACTAGTGCGAGTTCGTTCATTTCATAACCCGCTAGGCAGCTATTACGCTACTAGTGCGGTCCCGCCGTTTTTCCTCCACTAGGCAGCTATTACGCTACTAGTGCGAGTTCGTTCATTTCATAACCCGCTAGGCAGCTATTACGCTACTAGTGCGAGTTCGTTCATTTCATGACCCGCTAGGCAGCTATTACGCTACTAGTGTGGTCCCGCCGTTTTTCCTCCACTAGGCAGCTATTACGCTACTAGTGCGAGTTCGTTCATTTCATAACCCGCTAGGCAGCTATTACGCTACTAGTGCGGTCCCGTCGGTTTTTCCTTCACTAGGCAGCTATTACGCTACTAGTGCAAGATCGTTTCACACGCACCTGCTAGGCAGCTATTACGCTACTAGTACGGTACTCATTCAAAGTATTATAGGCTCGTCATAAGTCCTATAGCTAGATATCAAGAGGTCTAGTTGAGGCTCTCCTAAGTCCTCGTACTTTCGTTTGCATTCTAGGCCCATCTTAAGCCCTAGGACTGGATGTCAAGAGGTCCAGTTGAGGCTCTCCTAAGTCCTCGTGCACCCTAAACCAATCCATTGTTATCATTCTAGGCTCGTCATAAGTCCTAGGACTGGATGTCAAGAGGTCCAGTTGAGGCTCGTAATAAGTCCTCGTACATTCAGTAATCATATCACTTCCTGTCACATTCGTACATTATCTTCCTCGCGGTCACATCCCAATGCACCACAAAGCCTTAGTGAGAATTTTTGGCGCTCTCAACCTTGATCCAATTCTGCAAGTGGTTGCAAAATTGAATCAAGGGGAGCCATCTGTAGTCACCAAAAATTCTCACCCCATAAAGGAAAATTCAAACAAATAAATAAAATAAGAGGGTCGTCGCCTTTCTTTTATGTCATTTTTTAAATTAATTTTTTAAAGCATTCGTTCTCAAATACGTCCCTCTTTGTCACTTACCGTTTCATTTTCGATTTATTTCGTGATAATCGATTCTATTTATTCGCTAATTTATTCGCCTCTTCGTTTTTATTCTGTTACTTACTTGTTTATTTTATTTTACTTCATTTCATTGATACTTTTACTTGTTTTTTTTATTATTAGTACTTGTTTTATTTTGTTTTTATCAGTATTATTTTTAAGATCATTTTCATCATTTTATGTACATTTCACTATTATATTCCATACCAGTATATTTCATTTTGTCGCTAATTTGATTAAATTCCTTCTCGTCTCATTTTATTTCGTTACCTTTCATCTTATTTACAGCTGTTCGTACATATCTAATCTAATTTCCATTTTTTGGGCATTCCCGTGTATTTTCATCATACTACTACTACTTCTTTATTCCATGTACTCTTTATTATAGTATTTTGTTTATTATATATATGCATTTTTATTATCTTTATTCCTTTATTTCATGACTCTCATTAGGAGACAAATTCATTTTACTAGTGTAAATGCTTTCATTTTACTCCCTATTTTCATTAATAACAACATCATTTTTATGGGTTTCTTTCAATTCAAAAAAGGTTCTAGAGGTCTTGGGTTTGAGGAGCACATTTCGTTTTTATTTTTTTGCACAAGTCCAACGTGGCCTTCTGCCTATTTTTTTGCTAGCCCAAACGGCCCATTCTCTTCTAGTCCAAACAGAACCCAGATTAGTAAACCCTAGTGTTTTACTATAAAGGCACATCTAACAAACCCTACTGGGGCATTCAAAGAGAGAGCCGACAACACCAATCCCCAGACATTGCTCCTGTAAACGTTCCTCTGTTTTCTTTTCAATACATCCATGTTTTGTTCTTCCCATCCAGAAGAATACTCAGCCGCTATCCTCATCCTTCGACTTCATCTTCTCAAACATACTGAAAAACGAGAAACCATATACATGCCCATGTTTCAATTTTCTCTAGACGACATTAATTTTACAACCCAACTTTTGCACTTTCTTCATTCTCTCAATCGGCGAACGAGGAACATACTGCTCTGCACATTTTCAATCTCTTCACCCTCAATTTTGCAACCCCGATTGGTACAGGCTCTGCGTCCCCCTCATCCACTCCGCCTCCTTTTCTTTACAAACAAAAAAAACGTCAAATGGAGACCTAATGTTCTCTCTTGTTCAATCTGTTCTCATTCTCCGAATTGTAAAACCGGAAGGAAATCGAACTCACCTGGTTCTCGACATTATAATCATTTTCGGTCTCCACCTCCCCTCTCTATATCAAAGAAATGAACCAACCCTTCCCTGACTTTTCCCTTTCGGTTGCCCCCCCAACTATCTGGAGATTTTCATTTTCTGAATTGCTTTTGTCCACTCATGGTGGCTTTCTTGTTCAAGTTTGCTAAGCTCAACACACAATGGCGTTAGTTTTCATGCGCTTTCCTCTTCCACGCTCCGCTCTTGAGCTTTCCACCATCGCTCCACCTGGAGGACGGATTCACTCAGCAAACGAACGCGGCAAACTCCTCCCCATCCCGTGAGAATAACATCGAGTCGTCTGCTACCCCGAGACCAGACTCAACACCAGGGCTGACTCTAATCTGACTCTTCGCTCATGTTCTTTCGATTCATGGCCTATTACTATTTTCTGGGTTTTGTTTGCGTGAAATATATATATACATATACGCGAATGTTGATTCTCTGTTGGCATTTCGATCCCAAACGAAGGAAACTGGCACTCTCGTTTATTTTGGTTGCCTTTGATTCTGTCACGAATGTACTCGAAGCCTCCGAAGAGTATTACCGAAGAGTATTACCGAAATCAACCCAAATTCGGATCCCAGTTTGTTGCTTCGGGATTGCGATTTTCTGCATATGGCAGGGATGAACATACTTGCATTCTGCACTTTCTGCTCATTCGTTTACATTTGCATACTAACCTGTGCTGCTCGATTTATTTATGTATCATGGTTATTTGCAGGTAGTTCGGATTCTCCATCCTTCGGAGATGTTCATTCTCCAGCATTTGGAGATTTTTGTTCTCGAAACGCCACCAGCAAGCTTACGAGTTGTTAAAAAGTCAGACCCGCTGGGATTCGAAACTTCTCTGGAGTTTTCACCTGATGTGCACGCTGTTTCTTCACTTACTGTCTTCTTTATAGTGAACATTTTCATTGTTCTTCTCATGGTACTTAAATCCTAAACTCTTATTTCCTATCTGTTTGTCGATTCATGTGTGATTATAGTGTTTGACTGCTGCTTAGGTAATGATCATTGTCGATACTTTGTTGTTTGGGCCTATGGAAAATAATTGTTGTTCTCTCTTTTCTGATGTTGGTGTGATCAACAACAAGCCAATTCAATTCAATTTGATTGATTAGCAGCGATTTCCTCCTGATTTCAATGGGTTACAAAAATGAGAGAAAATAGAATGGTAAAATATGAAAAGTGACCTTAGGTTTAAAGCTTTAATGCTTGCTTTCAAACTGTCGGTTAATGAGTTTTGAAAGAATGAAACCACGCGTGGATTATACCATCATTTGTACAGTTTTTCTATGTATATCTGTATATTCAAAATTTTGCTCGCAAACTCTGATATGGGTTCCCTTCTACCCCTCAAAATTGTTGCTACGACTTCCTTGTGTTTATGGTCATCCCAGCAGATTCGGTTTACTTTAATGACATGTACTTCTAATTGCCTGTACATGATTCAGATCCAAAGTTGCTCATGTTGCGTAAAAAAAAAGAACGAATTTGAAACATGCTATTTTCTTGTTTTTAAGTCTTTAACATCAAATTTATTTGTTTCCTGTGTATATCCACCTCGTATGCTCATGTAACTTATCTGGCATTTGTTTCGGTTTCCTACTAAATTGATGCGTTGACCCGTTTGGGTACCTATAATTCTGGACCCTAGAATCCATATATTACCCACACGTTTTGAGACCTACAACTTCCTGTGGGCCTCTTTAGAAAAGCTCTAGGATTATTCGTAGTTGTTGCCCACATTAAGGTCGTAGTACCCGAGGGTCGTAGTACCTGTTTGTGGGTGACATCTCTCCTAGCAAAAAAAAGTATTTCCAAACAATCCATAATCATAAGAATAAAATTCACAATCAATCCAAAATCCAATGAGTCAAATTGAACTTCAAAAACAGGCAAAAACACAAGCCCAATTTGAAGCCCAAACCCGAGGCCCATTTCAAGGCCAAAGCTGGCCCAATTTTGAAAGCCCACATCTGGCTCGGTTTTTAAGATCCAAACTCGGTCCAGTTTCAACCCCGACCCAATTCTGTTTCAGTCCATAATTCAATTCATAAATACACTTCAATCCCAAGTCAAAAATTCATTTCAATCCCAAATACTCCTGGACTTTATAGACCTCAAAGTCTTAAGTACCCAAAAATCCAATTATCTCATGGACTCAAATCATCTCCAAAATTCCAATTCCCCACACACTCTGATTGACTCATGGACTCGAGCGTCTTACAGACTTTGTCATTCCAATGATTCGAATGTCTCATAGACCTACGCATCTCACAGACCTGAGCGTCTCACAGACCGAGCGTCTCACAGATTTCGACATCTCAAGATTTCAAACGTCTCATAGACCCGAGCGTCTCACAGACTACAATACCCCACACATCAAACATCAAAATTCTAAAATCCTAAAATCTGAACTACGTAAGGTCTGATCTCAACAGGGAGTTGAGTACGTAGGCAACCCACACAGGGTGCGACCCCACATCAATCAAAATGCCATATTTCACTCAGCCATTTCACCTCCATACAACCCCGTATTGTCTCACAGACCCGAGCGTCTCATGGACTTTGTTATCCCAATGATTCGAATATCTCACAGACCTGCGCGTCTCACAGACCCGAGCGTCTCACAGACCGAGCGTCTCATAGACTTCGACATCTCTTGGTTTCAAACGTCTCATAGACCCGAGCGTCTCACAGACTAAAACATCCCATACTTCAAACATCCCAGGAGGATTCAAGCATCTCCTAATAACCTGAACTACGTAAGGTCTGATCTCAACAGGGAGTTGAGTACGTAGGCAGCCCATCTAGGGTGCGACCCCATTCCAAACAAAAAATCCTTTTCTCCCTCTAAGGTGTTCTTCATACCTCTCAAAACACTTAAACCTTCTTCGGCTCTCACCAACTTCAAACCATCAGACTCCTAGTCTTTCATTCTATACTCATCCGAATTCATCAATTCTTCTTCTTGGCGCTAGCTTGGCAGAAAAGCTCGCCTCATCCACTCGTTTTCTCTCCTCCTGTCCTAGTCCTATCCCTTGGCTTTAACTGAATCTCTCTAATATGGTTTTGAAAGAAGGCAATTCTGACAATTGGAGACCGAGGTTTCTTCGGGCACCAATCCAAAGTCGTGGTCGTTGCCACTTCTAAGGGGTGTAACCTAGTGCGAACCCACACAGATTCTCTGGTATGATCAGATAAGTCCTATCCATAGGCAACAAATCATCAGAGTCAATTAACGGTTCTTAGACCCTCCTTCCTTTTCCTTCCTAGTTCCTTAGGTCAAACTAGGTGGCGACTCTAGTCAACTCCGCCTTATAGAGGCATAAGTCCGCGCGGGGCCCATTGAGAGCGGGTGTAGTGCACACTTGCACTCCCCTTTATGCTTTTTGGGAAAGACGGACGATTTAGTAGGTATTTGAGGGATGCCATGAATAACGGGTTTTCACCCTCCACAGAATAGCAAATTCCTAGGATCTAGACTTCTTAGTTAGACCATGTTAGATAGACCCCCCCTCATACCGAAAAATCACCCTCCACAACGGGCACTCCTTGTTCAAGAGATTCCGCTGTCTCGTCCTTGTCTTGGTGTAACCCAAGTCGTCCTTCTTTCTCATAGAAGTTGACGATACAAAGGTCCGCTTCAAGTGCGGGAATCGGTTCATATTTACATTGTTGTGCAAGTTCTACTGCTTGTGTGACGAGTGTCTGAAACTCTGGAGGTATTGTCGGTGGCGTCGCTCCATCTTGTGTTCGTGTCTCCTGGTATGTCTTGGTATAAGGATTCCAGTCCTTTCCCAAGCACATCATTTTCAGCTTCATCTTCGCTCCACCGGGGAATTCGGGTGTGTAAAATCCACCTTGACCCGTTCCTAACTCGTTGCATCGTCGGATGATTGTGATTTATGCTTCGGGTGTCAGGTATCCCCTTAATAAGATCATACCGGGTCGGATGACCTGACACTGCTCGCTGGTGTAGTAGTGGTTGGTGATGTCGATCTCTTCTTGATTCAGGTTTACCGGTATCGGATAACAGATACTAAAGCTTCCTATGGTTACAAATTTCATCTACGGTGAGTACTAGTTTCAACTACTTCATTTCATGTTCAATACACACTTCAATTCATTTACTCATGCTTTCACTCAACAATTACTCTAATACTTAGACATGCTTCTTCAAGGATTCAAGGTTCAGATAATTACCTGGGCCGGACTTAGAACCGGACCCGTCACGGTCTATGACATGAAGGACAGGCTGCCTCTGTGGTGCACCCCTCTGAGGTCCCCGGGATCCCTGTCCCTGTGGTGCCTGCTGGGTCGGTGCATCTCCAGGTGCAACCTCCTTGCCTTCCCTCTGCTTGTAGCTTTGGAAGTTCCCTTTTGGCTTGGCAATTTCTGGGCATCTATTGGCCGTATGTCCCGGTTTCTGGCAATTGTAGCACTTGATCTCTCTCCCATAGCAGTCTTTGCCGGGATGGTCTTGGTTGCATTTTTTGCACACATAGGTGCGACCGTCAGAGAAGGTTTTGGTGGAACTGGAGCCAGAACCTGAGGCTTAGAGGGTTAGCACATGTGTGCGTGGATATACTAGATATGTTACTTGTACGGATACGAATTAGGAATAGAAGTTTACCCTTAGGTGGGTATGATCTCAGTGGCTTCGCTGCCACCGGTGCAGAAGAACCTAGTTGAAGAAGTTCAACCGGTTTGCCCTGCTCAGCATGGGTACTACTTTCACTCGGGAATTTTTGGGATTGTTGGAAGAAATTTCCCTTCTTCTTTTTCCAACTCTTACCCTGGTTCTGCTCCTCGGCACTGGTGTTTTTGTTGTTGGCCTTGCGCTTAAGCGCGGTTTCTTCATCCCGTAGTTGGCAAGTGATCTCAACGCGAGAAGCCGCGTGATAGCACTCCTGAAGTTTCAGGTATTAGCCGGGATTCTTATTAAAAGAAGCTAAGGAAAGATTCAAGGAATTCAAGGAATTTAAGGAATTGAAATGATACTAAGGGTTAACTTATTTTTACCTGAAGGGAGGTAAATCGAGTGTAGCCCATACCGTACCGAAGGCGATGGCTCAGACCGCCATAGAAGCGATCGACCAACACCTGGCCGGTGTATCCCAGATCGGGTAGAAGACGGAGGATGGAAGTGAAGGTGCGGTAATACTCATCGACAGACATCTTCTCTGTCATTTTCAAGGCATCCAGCTCTAGCCTTTTCTTGGTTTTCACGTGCTCCGGGTAGTATTTGGATCGGAGGAGTGATGCGAAAGATTCCCAGTCGAAGTGGGGTCGTTGACGTGCTCGTGTTTGACTAGCTTCCACCAATCCATAGCTGCATCTTTCAGATAGTAGGCTGCAACTCTAACTCGAACTCCAGCAGGAGCTTCGAGGGTTTCGAATGTCGTCTCCATCTCGGAGATGTAGGCTTCGAGCTTAGCCGGGTCACTCTCGCCCCTAAAGTAGGGAGGGCAGAGTTCCGCTACAGCTTTTACCCAGTTCGCTTCTCTGGGTGGCGGGGGAGGGGTTGGCCCCGCTTGAGTTTGCTGGTTTTGCTGGTTCTGTTGCATAGCTTGGATTACTTGTGGTAGCATCTGTGCTACTGTGGCGGCGACGATCTCAGCTATCGTCTGCGCGCCTGTTCCTTCAGAGGCTTCGCCTCTAGCTCGGCCTCGGTCTCGTCCTGACATCTGAACATTTAGCATTTACATTAGGCTTCAGAAGAGATGACTCAAGGGTCATGGAGTTTAAGCAAGGTATCGTTCCTAAGAACGTCAAGGGTATCCGTTGTTAACAACGGTAGTTCCTAGTTAGGTTTCTAAGTATCCGTCTTAAGACGGTTGAAAGCCTAACTCGGTAATCCCTATGCTCGGTAACTATGGACATCAGAGCGAAGGATACCACTTTTTGTAACACCCCTACCGCTAATCATGTGCTTACCGTCCAATCATCCCAATAATAAAAGCTACTCGCAGCGGAATACTACTTACTACGGCGGGTGGTACAACGCCGCTAACCGCCCATACGGCTAGCAAGGCTATTACTACTTATAGTGACGGTCTGATGAACATAATATACCGAGCTACTAAACATTACTTACGGAATACAAATATCCTTCGCTTACATCAATGGACTACCGAGTATTTAGAGTATATTCAATTACATTCCCTTTTCCAATCTACCAAAAATAACGAGTTTCTACCGGCCACTCATTTATACCAATTCACCCTCCTTTCTATATCCAAAAAGGTGTACCCCATGGTACACCGGCTAGTCAAAAACTACAGCCTTGTACTACTCAGTACACCATTCACAGCTCATTGTTTACAATCCAAAAAGAAGACAAAAGAAATAAAGCTAGGTCTTCGACATCCTCATCCTTCTCGGGTACCTGCATTCATATTAAAAACATTGCCCCAAGGGGCTCAGCAAAAGCTGTGCATGAACTCCGCATATACCACGTGCTAGCTAGGGCACGCCGACTAATTAAGGTCAAATAGGCATGCGGTTCATTCTTATCATACATACATGCTTTGCATACAACATACATGCTCATACAATACATTATACAGCTCAAGATAGCAATACAATAGCACACACGCTTACTTACCTTCACCGTGTTAGCCAAATTACGCATCCGGGTTAATCGGAATGCTTATTACTCTTTTACTCATTACACATATGTATTCTTACTTTTACTTACTTACTTTCATTCACTTACTTACTCATTCTTACTTACTTACTTATACTCAAGTTAAGTCGGTATGACCTCCGGCCCTGGGGACTACTCCGTCCCACCTCCGGGATTTACTTGACTCACCAATCCGAGATGCTACCCACTTAAGGGATTTGGGCCGCGGACCAGTTTAAGAGTCAGGAATCAGATCCAACCTCTTGTGTCTCCTCATCCTCACGCGTGGCCGAAACTATATCGGACTTCTACTCATTCCAATTTAATTACCAACTTAAGTTAGATTGGTTAGCTTGTTAGGAATTAGTTAGAAGTCCAATCATAAACATGTTCGGTCACAGTACATCACAACATTCATACACACATTCATATTCATCCATACATTTCATGAATTATACAAACTAAGAATTAAAGAAACTATACATCAATATACAACACTACATATTCACAAGTAAACATGATAACTCCGATTCTGCATTTATCTTCTTTGGTGATCAATTAGCACACAACACACAAATCAGAGTAACCAAGATAGCATACGGGGCATGAGGAATTCATACCGTTCACCGTTGTACGTGTTTCTGAACGTTCCTCCGGTGTCACAAACCAAATCCTATGATATACATACAATCGAGTGATTAATCTATCTATCATTAACTTAACTCGATTACTCTTACGTTTTCTGATTCATACTTACTAAGTCTTTACATTCCTATAACATTTTATTTACTTACTTCTAGTTACTTAACAATGGCTTACATACATATATATATGTACATATGTATAGGTGGGTATACACACACATATATATATATATATGCTAGTTATAAGCTTACAGTTTTTTTTTTGTAAGTTATGGGCCGTCTGACCCACCGTCCGACCCAAGCCCTGGGTCGGACCCTTCCAGTAGATTTTCATCCTCTGAAATTCTTCCCGTCCGACCCAGCACTATTCCGTCCGACCCATACACCTCTGGTCGGAACCATTCCAGAAAGATTTAGTGTCGTTGCCTATGCCCCGTCCGACCCACGGTCCGACCCAGACTCTGGGTCGGACGGTAGCAGAACATTGCTACAGTCCTTATTTTTCTTTCCCAATTTCACCCATTGCTTCCCTAATCTTCCTACATACATCCTAACATGTTTTAGTACTATTTAAAACTCTAAATCATTCTAATTCATTTCTTAATTCATTACACAAATCCTATACCAACTTATACAAATAATTCTCCTAGTTTCAATTCAACACTTACATAGTTTCCTTCCTTGATGCATTTTGCTACAGATTTTTACTCTAACACTCCCCATCTTTAGTTCCCTCTTCCAATGTCATTTCTAGCACCTCTAATACATTACCACTACATTAACCATCTCTCCTAATATACCCTCTATCTATCTCAACCAAAATCTGTTACAAACATACACATTAATCTCCTAGTTCCTAGTTCACTAAGTGTTCTAATCCTAGGTAAATTTTGCCATAACCTCCCCTATATTTTTACACTCTCACCACTTGTTTCACTCATGTAAATGATCTACACCACCTGTTTTCAACCAAAACAAATATACCCAACCTGTCATACACAAATACCACACTAACAATACTAAATTCCTGCACTTAAACATTAATTCCCAATCTAGTTTGTACAGTTTTTAAAATGTCTTTTAAAGGTTTAAAACACTTGTTTCCTCCTACACATTACACTACCACTACATTACCATTCCACAATGTAAATTTACTCTTTTAAAATCTGTTACACATACATATATAATGCTACACAAGGGTGAGCTTAATTACCTTGTTTTCCCTTCTAGTTTCTTTTCTTCTTCTTGCTTCTTCCTTCTTTCTCTCTCTCTACCGGTTATAGTCTCTCAACAAATCTAACATTACAACCCATTCATAAATACACCATCCAATACTAAACTAACCCTAAACATTATTTAAGCTCTTAATGTAAGTTTTTTTTTAGGGTTTAGAGATATATTACCTTCCAAGAGTTGGATGAAGCTTAGAGTGGCTTAAGAACAATGTTTCCCACCTTCCAAGAGTGCCAAAATCGGCTGGGTACAAGAGGAACCAAACAAGGGTTTAGCTAGATTTTCGTTTTGCCCATAAGGCTAGAAAAACAATGGAGTTTCAAGAAGATTTTTACCTCAAAAGAACAAGGAGAATGGGGTGGTTCTAATGGTGGTCTTGAAGCTCCAAATGCTCCACACCCATGGAGATGAAAGTGCTCCTTTTCGAATTTTGAAAAGATAGGAATGCTCTACTTGGTGAGAGGAACACAATGGTGTAGTTTTTGTAATTTTTGGAAGAGGTTCAAGGGAGTAACAAGAGGAGAGAAGATAGGTTTTGTGTGGGTTCTCTCAAGCTTCCATGGCCATCGGTTTGGAGAAGAAGAGGGAAAAAATCAGAGAGTGAGGGAGGGGATTCACGTGAGAGAAGAGAATAGAGATAGGAGAGAGAGAATGTGAGGTAGTAATAGGTTACTTTTTGCTTTTTAATTCTTTTGTCTTTACAAATAAAAGGAAGTTAAGAGTGTGTGTGTGTGGGGATGGAAATCGGACCACTACAGCCCAAGTGGGTTTATAAAATTTTTATTTACAATATTGGACACATAAGTTTGTGTTATTTATGTTTCTACCCCACAACTTCCCGTATTTGACAGTTTTTATTAATTTCTCGTTTAATTGATTTTATTGGTTCTAAAACTTCACTAATATTTATTAATGACTATTTAGCTGACCAAAATTGTTACGAGTCTATTTGACCCGCTTAAAGACACGTTTTCCCGGTTACCTCAAAAAACGTGCTTTAAGGTTCGGTAGTGTTTTTAATCCGTTTTAAGGATCCGTTTTCTTCGGGATTTGTTCCCTCATGATTATTTACACTTAATTAAGCTTCTAAATTACTTATCAGCCTAATTAATCACTATTTTTAATTACAGAGTATTTCAGCAGGGGTGGGTTTAGGGTCGCTACCACAAACCCGAAAAACCTGTCGAGTAAGTTGCTACAATGTAAAGTATAGAACGGCTTCCAAATAGATTACCATAACCCCACACACCCTAAAACCCGCCCTAGGAAAGCTAAAAAACGTCGAAGATATTTTCAGGGTTTGCAGTAACGATTACCATAAACCCTAAAAACCTGTCGAGTTAGTTGCTACAATGTAAACTATATAACAACTTCCAAACAGATTACCCTAACCCTACACACCCTCAAACCCACCCCAGGAAAGCTAAAAAACGTCAAAGAAATTTTTAGGGTTTGTAGTGGCGGGTTTAGGGTCTACCCTAAACCCACTACCACAAACCCTAAAATCTGTCGAGCTAGTTGCTACAATGTAAAGTATAGAACGGCTTCCAAATAGATTACCCTAACCCTAAAACCCACCTAGGAAAGCTAGAAAACATCAAAGACATTTTTAGGGTTTGCATTGGCTAGTTTAGGGTCTAACGACCCTAAACCCGCTACCATAAACCTTAAAAACCTGTTGAGTTAGTTGCTACAATGTAAAGTATTGAACGTCTTCCAAATAGATTACTCTAACCTCACACACCCTAAACCCTACTCTAGGAAAGCTAAAAAAACGTCTTCTAAACTAAAAATTGTTATTAAATTACCTGATTTATATTTTTAATTGTAACTAAAAAATTTCATACAACAATTACCATATCGTATTACTGTATAAAATTATAGTTTCTTTAATAATGTTTCCAAAAAGTTGACTTTGTATTTAAAATAAATTAAAAAACATATTTTCCATACTACCGGTGCAATATATCATAAGAATACTATAATATGCCACCAAAAGATTAATTAAAGTCTAGTTCTGATTTTACGAGAATTCAACAAATTTGTTATGAGAAAACATTAGCTCCACTGGTCTTTATTTTGTTAGTGAATGACGTAAACAATTATGCATACGTACTAAGAGGTTTGATAATTAACAATACAAATACCAATTATATTAAAGTTTTAAAAAGGAAACGTGTAGTATAACAAGAGTGAAAACGTTAATTACAGCCATCAGGGCTACAGTCATATGTAAATGTAACTAACAAAATACGTGTGAAAAAAAAACTAGATAAACTCAATACTCTTTTTCACCTAATTTTTGATGTCATTTTTAATTTTTTTTAATTCAGTTAATAACAGATGGGTTGTTTGATGTTGATGCTCTTATATTATTTGTATTCCAATGTAAGTAGTCATAAGTTTTCATTCATTTTCTGTTTCAAAAAAAAAGGGAAATTTCATGAAATGCCACTATATTTTTGTCTAATTCATGAAATGACACTAAAAAAAAGAAAGTCACAAAATGTCACTATATTTTCATAAAATTCCATGAAATATCACTTTAGATGAAAAAAAGACAAAAATACCCCTACTAGTTAACAAAATACTTTTAAAGTTCACAATATGCCCCTAAGTGTTAAAAAATTTACAAAAATTCACAAAAATACCCAAAATACAATAAAAATTATAAAAAAAATAAAAAATGCAAAAAATGCAAAAAATTATAAAACTTTTAAAAAATTATAACAATATACCACTACTATGCCTCTCTTCCTCTCGTTTTCACTCTTCTTCACTTATTCTTCTAGCACTGGCGAGCAAGGAACTCACGATTCTACAATCATCTTCATTTATTTCTTGTGCTGCGCCAGATTTGGAAGAAAAAAACGGTAAGAAAGGTTGCTCTTCTCTCACAATTTTCCGTATTTCTCTGTGGGTGATTTCGGTCTATTTTCCCGAAACCATAACTGGTTCTTCTTCCGTTCTTCTTATTCGAGATTGGAAACTGACATAAATCGGTTGTGTTGTCGGGAACTGAAATTCCAAGGAAAACTTACAAACCCTAGCCGATTCGGTGAGTTTCTAAACATTTAAACCTCCATCTTCAACAAGTTTTCCAGATTTGAAGTTAAGTTCTAACTCTCTTTTTATCTCGAACAGGGGCCGAAAATTTGGGGTCTTGGACTCATCTTTGAACTGTAAAAGGATATAAGTTTAATCTTGAAATACTAGTTCAATTATTTTGTTTTTGTTTGTCGCAAAATCTGTCAAGTTTGGTGCTGTTGGTGGTTGCGAAATTTAGGTTAATTTAGGGATTAATTGGTATAAATTATTTGTTTAGAATACAATATTTTTTTATGGTACTTAATTGGTATAAATTATTTGTTTAGAATACAATATTCTTTTTATGGTACTGAATAAATTTTAAAAAATGAAACATTTGTTTGTTATAATATTTTATGATATTTTAATTTTTTTTCTAATTTTTTAATTTTTTTATATTTTTTAACTTTTTATAAATTTTTTATATTTTTTTATATTTTTATTGTATTTGGGGTATTTTTGTGAATTTTTGTAAAAATTTTAACACTTAGGGGCATATTATGAACTTTAAATATACTTTGTTAACTAGTAGGGGTATTTTTGTCTTTTTTCCATCTATAGTGGCATTTTATGGACTTTTCAGAAAATATAGTGGCATTTCGTGACTTTCTTTTTTTTTTAGTGGCATTTCATGAATTAGCCAAAAATATAGTGGCATTTCATGAAATTTCCCAAAAAAAAAACCTGGTCAAATAGATTCGGTATTAGTTTAGTACTACCAAGGAGTTATGCACATCCATTCACGAAGAGAAGAAGATTTCTATCGGGTTCGAGGGAATTCTCACTAAGTTTAATTCTCTTTTTCTCTTTATTCTTCTTGTAATTGTGTGGATGGTTGAGTAGAATTTCTGGTATGTTGTCCTTGGTTAGGGAGGAATCTTCTTTGTAAACAATATGATCATTCAATTTATTTACAAGTGTTAATTAAGATTTTTGGTCATTAGGCAAAAGTTGAATGTGTTGGCCACTTATTCTCTTCATTCAAAGTTCTGCATTTTGTTAATCAAACAAGGGTAGAATGGGTTGTAAAACTCTTAGTGATCTTTACCATTGTCTACTACAAATTAGGAGATGATACTTAAGATTAGAAATTAAACCTTATAATCTCCACTGTCTTGTTCATTTATTGGCATAACAATTGCTGGATTTGATAATGGATTGTGAGTTTCCTATTTCAAATCTGAAACTGGAAAAAAATATTGACATTTTGGTCTTGTCGGGTGTACTGCCGGATGTCTAATGTCCGGCGCATTCAACGTCTTTGAATGTGTCGTGCATTTTGTGTCCGGCATGACATCCGGCGCGTCCATATGTTTGGTTAATTTGAGACTTGTCAATTAAATTTTGTGATCATATTCTCAATTATGTTGATTATAATCCTGAACCTAGGATAATTCGTTGTAAATAACCCATTTGGTTAAATTATTAGTTAGTTATTCTATTTTGAATTAATGATCATTTTCCCACTTTTTGTTAGAATTAGGTAATTACTAAGCATTAGGACTGATTTTCTATTAAGTCCCTTGGGTTCGATACTCATGGTCGTAATTTACTTACACTTTACTCCAACCGGGATTTCGCTACCCGTATTAGAGTTAGTAGGATTCTTTGGTTTATTTTTGTATATAATTTTCCCTACTAAAAATCTTGTTAGCACTGCTAAGAGTTATAGTGCACATAACATAAAAGACTACTTGTACAGATGATCATACACACCTGTACAAATGTTCATTACAACACGTACATCCTCACGTAAAAACATGTACATCCTCACATTAAAAACATACAGTTTGTCACACAAACTTGTACTAATGGTCATTAAATATGTACATCCTTAGATTAAAACATGTACATATAAGGGAGAAAACTTGTACATATGGTCATACAAACATATACAGATGTTCATTAAAACATGTACATTCTCATAATTGAACATGTACATCCTCACATTAAAACATGTACATTCTCACATTAAAATATGTACATATTCACGTTAAAGTATATAACGACTTCCAAATAGATTACCCTAACCTCACACACCCTAAAGCCCACCCTATAAAAACTAAAAAGCGTTGAAAACATTTTTAGGGTTTGTAAAGGTGGGTTTAGGTCCCTAAACCCGCTACCACAAGCCCTAAAAACCTATCGAGTTAGTTGATACAATGTAAAGTATTGAACAACTTTCAAATAGATTACCCTAACCCCACACACGCTAAAACCCAACTTATGAAAGCTAAAAAATGTCAAAGGTATTTTTAGGGTTTGTAGTGGCGGGTTTAGGGTCAGACCCTAAACCTGCTACCACAAACCCTAACCGTCGAGTTAGTTGCTACAATTTAAAGTATATAATATTTCAAATAGATTATCCTAACCTCACACAACCTAAAACCCAGCCTAGGAAAGCTATAAAACGTCGAAGACATTTTAGGGTTGCAGTGGCGGGTTTAGGGTACGTGCAAGTAATTGACCTAGGATGGGAGAAAAACATTTAATAATGTTGTGAGAAATGAAATGAGAATTGATATTTGTTGACATTTGCTCATATTTAATTATGCAGGATAATTAATTTTCTATTTAAAAATGTCTATTTATCAAAGAATTATTCTTAACATTATGCACACTATATTAAAGGAAGAATCTATTAATTTTAATTATAGATAATATAATCTTTTTTGTATGAGATTTTGTTCATA
Source organism: Limonium bicolor (assembly GCA_023374045.1). NCBI lineage: Eukaryota > Viridiplantae > Streptophyta > Magnoliopsida > Caryophyllales > Plumbaginaceae > Limonium > Limonium bicolor. The sequence continues at coordinate 180,646,578 of CM041779.1, read as the reverse complement.
AGTTTAAATATTGTAATTTTCCCTGTACATTCAAACATCTCTACAAATGCAAATTTAAGTATTGGGAAAAGCATTAAATCACTTATTTGTTTTTAAATTGTAACTAAAAATTACTATTAAATCACCTTATTTGTATTTCAAATTGTAACTACAAGTTTATATACAACAATTAGCATATAATATTACTGTATAAAATTATGGTTTCTTTAATAATGTTTCCAAAAAATTTGACTTGGAGTTTAAAATAAATAAAAAACATATTTCTAAACCTCGTGCAATATGTCATAAGAATACTATAATATGCCACCAAAAGATTAATTGAGTCTAGTTTTGATTTGATGGAAATACAATAAATTTTTTATGAGAAAACATTACGCCACTAGTCTTTCTTTTGTTAATGAATGACGTAAATAACCACGTTTACGCACCATGCGGTTGATAATTAACGATATAAATACCAATTATATTAAAGTTTTAAAAAGGAAACACGTAGAATAACAAGAGTGAAAACTTTAAATGCAGCCATCAGGACTACATACAGCCATCAGGACTACAATCACATGTAACTAAAAATATACGTGTGAAAAAAAAACTACATAAACTCAATACTCTCTTTCACCTAATTTTTGATGTCATTTTTTTTAATTCAGTTAATAACAGATGGTTGTTTGATGTTGATGCTTTTATATATTCGTATTCCGATGTAAGTAGTCATAAGTTTTCATTTGTTTTCTGTTTCCAAAAAAAAAACTCTGGTCAAATAGATTCGGTATTAGTTTAGCACTAAGGGCATCCACAGTGGTGTGAATTCCACCCATATTTGTCAGTAAGAAATTAAAAAAAGAGTTGCAGTGGTGTGGAATCCACACCAATTCTCTTTCATCGTTCCTTATTTAAGCAACGTATGGAAAACTAATTCATTGGTTGTTTCTCTATTTTGTCTGACACATACAATAAAAAAAATATTTACTGCTTTCTAAAATAATTTTATGATTCTTATCTCAACTACATCTCACTTAATATTAATACATTAAATAAAATAGTGGGAGGAGTGAGAAGGTTAAACTCCCTTATTGTAGGGATGAACAAATGAATTGAATTGCTTAGACAATAAAAAAATATTTTATGGTGACATGACACCTAGGTTTCTGTTAAAAAACCCATAACCATTGTGGATGCCCTAAAGCGTGCAAAACTTCCGTGGCTCGGCAAATTCTATTGTACAACCGGTTGTACGGTGAGCACCGTACAACCGGTCATTTTAAATTCAAGTGTTGTTCAAGTTTTTGTATTGATTGTTCATATTGATGCAAAAGTTACATATGTTATTATGAAAGTTGTTCAACTTTTTATGATGGTTGTTCAAATTAATTGTGAAGATTGTTCGAGAATGTATGTAAACATCGTACAACCGGTTGTATGATAGTCGGATTGCCGTGGCTCAATGCTGAGACAGAGGAGCGCTTAGGTTACCTGCAGCAAGTGTTACTTTACTTCTTCGGCAGATCGGCTATCCCTGCGGCGCACTTCCGCCCATTCAATCAAACCCCAACCAAGTATCAAACTAATTGGCCATATCCATTCTGCCCCGCAAAACCGATATCGATCTGAGTGTTTCCACTGCATTCTGGGTAAGTCTCTCTCCTCCCTCGTTGTCTTTGCTTTTAATATTCTAAAAATTGTCTACCATCTGATATCAACTGAATCGCCATCTCTGTTATTGTCACTTCAAAACAAAATTTAGGTCCTATCTAGTGTTTCTGCTGTATTCTCTTCTCTTCTTCCCCCGAAGAAATTAACTTTTAGGTCTATTGTTACAGGTAAAGCTTTAAAATGGATATAGTTTTAATTCACCCCATAAGCATCGGAGCTGGTAGACGGCAAACAGCTTATCAAGGAAGTGGAGAACTTGATGTATTTAGGAAGGTAATTAGAGACCCATTTCTCATACAGCTAACTGTAGTTGCAAAATTTGTTAAAGGCTCGAATCTTTATTTTGTTTTTCTTTTGAAACACAAGGCTCGATCCTTCTGTGATCTTAGATTTTTAGTATCCATGTGTTAACATCTTATCGTACTTAATGAAGTTTTTTTTTTTTTTTGAGGAGAAATAAAGTTTCTAACTATTAAGGCCGGTTTGCTTTGCTGTTTAAAAATAATACTCTCTCCGTCCCGCTTTGACTGTCTTGTTTACTATTTGGACATATCGTTTGACTTCAATATTTAACATATAAGTTAACATAATTTTAAAAATCTAAGTTTTACAATAGAAAGCTTATATGAAAAACTATATGTTGTAGAAATTTATTTTATAAATTATTTTATCTTACATGTTTAATATTGAAGTGGAAAAACGTGTCAAAAAGCAAACAGGACACTCAAACTGGGACGGAGGTAGTACAAACAAAGATTTGGGGTTTGATTTCCATTGTGACATCCTACATTTGTAGCCTATTGCAAAACTTCAGTTTGATACCATATGAACATGATTATATTTTTTTTATAGGTGTTAACGACTTGCTGATCGAGAGTGATTGAAAGTAAAAAGGACTATCTTCTGAAGAAAAGCTGATGCTAAATTAGTTGTGGAACTTTCAAAATCATTCAAACTCAAACTTCAATAAGATGCTTGTTATTCTGCTTTATCGTTGGAGTCAAATATTGGTTGAATTGTTGAGAATTAATTTCTAAGAGAGCTATACTCATAGGTATCAATAGTAGTTTTGAATTAATATTATTCAACTATAACTTATGAGATTCGGATATGTTAATACATTACGACCCAAATTAAAACTACTGAAATCTTAGAACTATTTAATGTGTTGAGCTAGTTTGATCCTTGTCTAAATTTTACGCTCTTACTTCTAATTGTTGTTTCATAAACATTAGTTGTTCCAAGATATTGATGATTCTCGGGACTATTTGAACCTTTAATGTGTTTACAATAAAATATGGTCTTCGTGTGCTATGATAGTATTTTAGTCTTCACTCTAATGTTTGATATTCAGCTTTATGTTGGTCATATATGCAAATTTTTTATCAGTTGTATGAGTGCTTGCTATACTAACTTACTTTTGTTTAATGCAGCTAAAACTCAATTGTCCTCGAGTTTTCAATTTCTAAACTAGGCATCTCTGACTAATGGTAAGTTTTCATTTAAAAAAAAAATACATTTTAGGTCATTTTTTGCTTTGTTATTTGTCATTTTTTATTCACGTTTTTGATGTACACTAGTGAATTTTTTTTCTTCTTGAAGAAACTTCTTTAGTGGGCAAGCGTTTATTAGAATATTAAATCCCAACCTGTCATTTTAAACCTGCCCAAGCTCTTGGTATCAAGAGCATCCTAGAACAACAAATTACATCTTTCTTCACTAGTAGAAAAAACACTTATTTCACTGATTGTTAAAGGCCTATTTCGCCGGTTTACAGCCGCCAAAATAAGAGCCAACAAAATAGATTTTGCCGGTTATAGAGAGGTAATGCTCAACATCAGCAACTGAGATCTGGATGTCCATTAACTCTAGTGTTTTGACACTCAATTACAATTAAAGGTTTGGATGGTCATAAATCATGTTATTCCTAAAAGCGGGTAGAGTTCCCAATTCTTGAACTAGCCCCCAGATAAGGCCAGGTCCCACTTAGAGAAAATTAAATCCGAGACATTTATATGCACAAGTGAGACAAGGATAAAGTACTCAATAACCGGTCTCTGTCTCATTTGAGGCACATGACATGGCTGCAATTCGGCAACACTGTTTTGGTATTCATCTCCATTCAAATTCCACATTCCTCTTCCCTCTGTGACCTCATCACTACATTGCCCGTAATCATGATCATCCTTCTTTCGGTATCTCTGTTTTATATCCTCTGTATCAGTTACACCACTCTCAAGTTGCAAAAAATATGGGTAGATAACCGCTGCATCATAACAACATCAATCCCATCAACCAGAGCAACAAAACCAAAATAAGGCCAAAAAAATTGATACAAAACAAAAACACAACAATTACCATAAAACTCTCTAATGCTCGCCTTCCTCTCATGCGTAGCCATGGTAGTAGTACCATCAACATAAACCTAAACCTAAACCAATGAAAATCTACACAGAGATTAGAAATAACATCCAGGAGTTTACAATACAAAAAAAAGAAAGAAAGTAGTATTCCACATGATAGATTCCTCTACCTTATAAATTAAAATTCTCAAACAACCAAAGTGCACCTGCCAGCTGACATTCAGTCCACTGGACTAAGAAAAGGAAAAAATGGGCAGCTGGACTGTAAGAGAGTCTCATATGAAGACGCGCATTGTCATACTCTCCAGTGAAATCCGCAGCCCTGAAACATTTAGAATAACAGCCAGCTATAATTCAACTGATGAAAGACGCAGATTGTTATATATATCAGCAAAACTAGAGTCTAGAGGTGCAACTATTTGTATTGTTATTCACAACACATCATCTTCACTCGGACACCTTGAAGAATGTATACGACAATATCAAATTGTTGATCCCATCCATTTTTGGATCAATTTCAAACTCTGGGTCGATATAAAAGAACTCCCGCATGTCAACATGCTCCCGATGCATGAGTCACGTTCCTCGAAACAAAAGCATTGTATTTTACTATAGTCTAGAGGTCAAACAAAGGCTCAAACCCACGTACAAATTAGATAGTTCAGTGAATAGACATCAGCAGAAGGCGTCACACTGTCAACACTCACTACTAATTAAAAAAACAGTGATTCCCGACAAATTATTTCCGAGGATCCTTATTTGTCAGAAATTTCCGAAGCATTTCCGAGGAACTTTCCTTGTTTCCGAGGAAAATATTCTTAAGGTGATTTCCGAGGACTTTCCTATGAAAATTTCTCGGAAATATATTTCGTAGGAAACTTTTGTCAGAAAAATTAGCGGGAATCCAAACAAAATTTGGCGCCTAAAATTTACAAGATCTTTTACTCGGAAAATTCCGACAAACTTATGTCCTTGGAAATTACCACTTATTTTCTCGGAAACTTAAAAAAAAAAGTTGATCCTTGGAAACGACTTAGTTCGTTTTACCTATTCTAATTTTTCAAAGATTAACAAAAGATGCAGCCGTCCGCTTCTCTGTACGCTCTACCGTTTCAACTCCACCATCTCTGTCTCTCTCTTTGAACTTCACCATTACCGTAAAGCTTCAACTTGTCCCTCTGTTTGAACTCCACCATCTCCTCCGTAGCTGTCTCTCACCGGTAGCTAACCACTGTCGCCGCCACCTGAAGATAGTACCACTGGCACGAGGCAACTAAGGGTCGTCCTGATTGTATGACTCCTGCCGCGAAAGGTGCAAGGGGCATTGCACATCAGAGCCGTCTTACGGTTCGGCAAGTGTTGAGTCCTGGAACAGGGCAGAGACAGGGTGCGACGTGGTCCGCGTTAGCACACCTTACTGACGTGTACTAGTTGGGGTCTTTGGCTGTTGGGCTGTTGGAGGCCCGATGGTACTGAGGACGAGTGCGGCCGCTAAGGGACGCACATGTACTCGGGCTGCAGGGAGAGGGACGGAGTTGACTCATTATGAGCTGCAGCCTGGCATTCGACCAAGGCATTTGGCCACGGGAATGTGAGTCAGTGAAGGAACTTGTCGTTGGGAGGTTTAAGTCCACTCTTGACTCTTACTTGTGGCTAAGTGGATGGTTGTTCCATCTGCACTGTGTAATAGGCTGGTTGGGTCTTTTGACCCAACGCCGGTGATGCCTAATTGGTCTTATGATCTAATCCGTAAGAGCCCCTTGGGGTCTCGCTTCCGCGCAAAAATTTCCGGATTAAGGTTGGACATTACAATTGTGGTATACGACGGACTAGAAGAACACGCGAGAAGGACGACGCACAGGTGTGCCTTCATCTCTATTTTTCTTTATTCATCTTCTCAGCCAAGAAACTGAGTAATGTAATTCGCCGTTGGCTACTGATTTTGAAAAGTCACACCACTGCTAGTCAGACATAGAAAAGTTTTTTTTCTTATCTGTTTTGTAAGGTAATTCGTGTTCGACTACAAATTCTCCTCCACTATACATTCGCTCGGTGCTGTAGGTGAAAGAGGGGCAGAGAGATCGAGTGAGGACGAATTAGGCGGCCCTTTTCTATTCGAGGGTTTTTTTGTTGAGTTGGTCATTCTTGTAGTCAGATTTAAATCGATCTCCTCCGCAAAGCTCGTATAATATTGCACCTCTTTTCTTATCCCCTTCAAAATTTAAGATTTGCCTCATCACAATCCGCCAACAAAATCATAACCGTTCCATCTATTAGAACACAAGGGAACAAATACCTTCACTGAGGTATTTGACTGCTTAACATCAGCTTGAGAACCTATCTTCTGCAACAAACCTGACGTGCAGTATGAAAAAGGGTCATTTAGTTCTACAAAGAAGGCAACATTGCAAGGTGAACAACATAAATCAAGTTTCGTTCTATAGAACTGATAAACATAAATTCCAAACAGAGAAGAGCATGCTATGGCAACCATGCTGTCATAAAAAAACACAAGCATGAGAGACCTCAACTATAGTTTCACCTTCATCTTCATCTGATAAAGGTTTATGACAAAATGCATCTTCATTAAACCCACATTCACTTGTTTGCTAGATGAGCACGAACATGCAAGCTGTTAGCTGAATTTTCATATAAACCCTTTAAAACCTTCTGCGCCACAGCCAAGGCAGCCTCATCTCGACTTATACATCTCAGAATGATCTGAGGTACTTCTGAAATGATGGCCTGCACTTCTGTTTCTCTGGCACCCTTAGCCACTAATCCTTCAAGCTTAGCAGCAACCATGTCATAGTTATTTAATGCATTTCCAGCAGACAAAAGAGGTTCAGAAACTGCAGTTTCAGTGTGCTGCGTGGTAGAAAACGTAGGTAGAGTTGCTGGAGGAACTACAGAATCCTTAGCCGTTGTTTGCACATCATCTTCAACTGAAAAAGTTACTGTTTTCATAATCTAAGAAATCATCAACCACCATAAGCTCGTCATCAGTAGCAGGAACCACCCTCCCATCAAAATCAACCCGGACAAGTTTATAAACTACTGGATTGAAATCTTCCTTGGGAGAAGCCACATGCGAGTCAGATTTATCAGATGAATCATTCCCACTGTTGCCTTCCTCACTTCCGTGTGATTAAGTGTATTAGTTAAATGGGAGATAGACACACTAGTCTAGTTGTTTAACATGCTCTTCACCATGTCAATATAAATTATAAGTGTAAGTAACTCTTGCATTCTAATTACATTCCTTCTAGACATTTTGATTTAGGATTGTGACTTAATTACTTTTTCGTAGCTTTGTTTTGATTGCTAATTCATTTACTAATAGTTTCATATTGATTTGAGGACTTTGTTTGATTTGATCATGTTTGACGCATGTATTTAGAAAAATGCATGTAAACTAAAACCTATTAATAAGGAATGAGAATATTTTTTTTATCTGTTTGTAAATGAAAGCCTATTAATAAGGAGTGAGGAGAGTTATTATTATATATTTTGTATAAATGTGCCATAGAGGAAGTAGGAATGAGAATATTTTTTTAATCTGGTTTGTAAACTAAAACCTATTAATAAGGAATGAGAATATTTTTTTTATCTGTTTGTAAATAAAAGCCTATTAATAAGGAGTGAGGAGAGTTATTATTATTATTTTGTATAAATGTGCCATAGAGGAAGCAGGAATGAGAATATTTTTTTAATCTGGTTTGTAAACTAAAACCTATTAATAAGGAATGAGAATATTTTTTATCTGTTTGTAAACTAAATCCTTTTAATAAGAAGAGTTATTATTATCTTATAATTTATACTCTGCTCAATCTTCTTGTAGGCTACTGAAAAAAACAGCCTGTGTGGAAAAATTCTCAGAGAACTCACCTCAGGTTAGACTTGCTTCCTATTTCTTGTTTGAATTGATTAGGCTGCATGGATTTATTTATTTTGCGGGTCTAGTTATTATAATCAGGAAGCACAACAATACGAATAGGTAAACAAAAAATATAACTGAAGTAATTTCTTCTGTCTCGCTTATTTGAAAAAATAAGCAGTGTGATAAAAAAGAACCTACAAATTGTCAATAGTAGTGGATTTGGTCAATTAGTGCACACTATAACACATTGTATGACTCTAGGTTGGAAAGTTATGAGAGCTGATAGAGTATGGATGTACAGAAACACCAAAAATGGCGCTTTTGTGACAGAACAATTCAAAGAGAAATTGGATGAGTTTATAGACTTTGCATTAAGTCATCCAGACTTTATGAAAGATGGCAAAATAAAGTGTCCATGTCCTCGACATAAGTGCCAGAACAAGAACTACTTGGATCCAGATACTGTAAAAGTGCATATATGCCAGAAGGGGTTCGTCGATGGTTACTTCGATTGGATTTTTCATGGTGAGGTGGTGGACACTACAACGAACTTACTCATGAATAATAATGAAACCAGAGCCGAGTCTAGTACCACGGATATGATTATTCATCGGTATGAAAGGATGATTGTTGATGCATTTGATCCAGATCATGATTTTGTTAATACTGATGAGCAGACAAACAAACAGGGAGGAATTACCGAATGTCGAGGCTCAAAAGTTCTACAACTTGATCCAATCCGCGCGACAGAGGTTGTTCAATTCAAAAGAAACATTGTTATCCATTGTTGTGAATTTGTTGGAAATGAAAACTAAATATCAAGCACCGGAGAAGATGATCACAGAGATTTGTCAATCGTATAATCGATTATGGCCCCAAAATAACCCCATCCCTAAGGACTTTTATAGTACTAGAAAGGTAGTTCAAGGGTTGGGACCTCCAGTGGAGGTAATCCATTGTTGTGTGAAGAATTGCATGATCTATTGGGGGGCAGACAAAGATTTGACTACTTGTAAGATATGCCATCATCCGAGATACAAGCCTCTTAGAGATGGAAACAAACGAAGGAAAATGATCATACCTTACAAGAAGATGTTTTATTTTCCTATCACTCCAAGACTCCAAAGGCTTTACGCATCTATGGCGACAACCAATGAAATGAGATGGCATGCTGAGCATTGTATGGAGGATGGGAAAGTTTGTCACCCGTCAGACTCCGAGGCATGGATGCATTTTGATTCTACATTTCCTAACTTTGCATCCGAGGTACGTAATGTTAGACTTGGCTTATGTACTGACGGTTTTAACCTTTGAGAAGTTTAGGCGTCAATACTCATCATGGCCAGTGATTCTCACCCCTTACAACCTACCCTGGTATGTGTATGTAGGATGAATTTTTTTCTCACTGTGCTGGTACCAGGGCCAAGCAGCCCTAGGGCAAAGATTGATGTCTTCTTGCAGCCTCTAATTGAAGAGCTTCAAAATCTATGGAATGTAGGGGTTCTCACATATGACGTGTCAAAAAAGCAAAATTTCATTATGAAAGCCGTTTTGTTATGGACCATCAGCGACTTCCCTGCTTATGCAATGCTTTCTGGATGGAGCACGGTGGGGAGGCTGGCATGTCCGTATTGTATGGAGGAAACTAATGCTTTCACCCTTCCATGTAGTCATAAGCAATCATGGTTCGACAATCACAGGAAGTTTCTCCCGTTAAGGCATCAATTTCGTCATGACAAACATGGTTTTAGAAAAGATTCTGTGGTGAGGACATGCGCACCCTATATAAAGGATGGGGATGAGATTTTATCTGAGTTGAACCGATTGGGGCTAAAGAAGGTGACTGAGATTGATTCCGAGAGAGTGAATGCCGTGATATCAAAGACTTGTGGTTGGAACAAAAGAAGTATATTTTGGGATCTGCCATATTGGAGCAAATTGTTGATTAGACACAACCTTGATGTCATGCATATAGAAAAAAATGTGTTTGACCACATTTTTAACACGATTCTCAATGTTGATGGCAAAACAAAAGACACCAAAAAGTCAAGGGACGAGTTAAATGAAATATGTAACCGTCCAGAGTTGGCTTACGATCCAGTGTCAAAAAAATATCCAAAGGCATCTTATGTGCTAGATAAAGAAGCAAGACAAATTTTGTGTGATTGGGTGAAACAGTTAAAGTTACCGGATGGCTACGCGTCAAGTTTAGGAAGATGTGTTGATTTGAGAAAGTTGAGGTTGCATGGGATGAAAAGCCATGATTGTCATATTTTTATGCAGAGATTGTTACCCATTGCGTGTCGACACCTTCTCCCTCCACTAGTATGGGAGCCAATTACAGAGTTGAGCCTTTTTTTCAAAGAGTTGACTTCAACTTCCCTTTCGGTGGCAGATGTTAAGAAGATGGAGAATAGCATCCCAATTATTTTATGCAAGTTGGAAAGGATTCCCCCCCCCCCCCCAAGTTTTTTTGATTCAACGGAACATCTTCCAATACACTTGCCATATGAAGCAAAACTAGCTAGTCCTGTACAATATAGATGGATGTATCCATTTGAAAGGTACATACCCTTAAGTATATCACTAGCTAATCTTACATTTGTGTTGTAGTAAGAATGATCAATCATTTTTATCATTGATTACCCTTGTCAATTATAGGTATCTGGGAAAGCTTAAAAGGAAGATAACAAACAAAAATCAAGTGAAGGCTCCATTTGTAATGGATATCTACTGGAAGAAATAGCTAAGTTTAGCTCATTTTATTTTGAAGATGGGGAGCCAAGCATTCCACAGAGGTTACGAAGGAATGAGGTTAATGTTGGTGGTATTGGTGATAACCAAAGAATATCAATTTTTTGCCCAGCTGGCAAGCCAATTGGACGTGGCACGAAGATGACACCTCAGGATAGAGACCTCAAAGCGGCTCAAACTTATGTGCTTCTGAACTGTCCAGAAGTTAACCCTTTCATTGAGTATGTTCTACTTAGTATTTTCATATGGTCATCTAAAGTATCGAATTATGATAGTATAAATTCTACAGCTTGTACTTTGAATCCTTACGGGAAGATGATCCAACAATCAGTGAGCAAGCATTAAATGCTAAACTTTGGACAGATTTTAGCAGCTGGTTTCGATCATATGTAAGATCAAATTTTTTGCTAATTTGTTTATCATAAGAATCAGACGATGTTCAAATGATTTATACTAGCTAATATATTGCAACAAACAGTCATGTGCAGATACAATCTCAAATCCATACATCCAGAGTTTGGCCCATGGTCCTATTAATTTTGCAACGTCATACAGTGGGTATTACGTCAATGGCTTCAAATTTCACACAAAGTCTTATGGTGAGGACCGGGCAACAATGAACAGCGGGGTATGCATTAAGGGATCGAATACCGGTAATGAAGAGAGTGATTATTATGGATTGGTAGATGAGATACTTGAGTTGGAGTATCCTGGTTATCCAATGAAGAAGACTGTCCTCTTCAAATGTGAATGGTTTGATCCAAGAAAACCTTCAGGCCTCATGATTCATCCTCGATATAAGATGATTGATATCAATCATTCCCAAAGTTTAAGAAACTATGAACCCTTTATTCTTGCAGCACAAGCGAGACAGGTCTATTATTGTACTTATCCCTCAAAAAGGCGAGAGAGGATCAATTGGTGGAATGTTTGCAAAGTGAAGGCAAGAAGTGAGATGGATATTTCACTATCAACAACAGTTGAGTCACAAATTCCTCCATTGCAAGAGGAGGACACAAATGAGAATCATCTTGAAATCTCCACTGACATTGGTATTGATAAGATATTCCTAGCAGATAGCATGGAGGATGGTGAAACGGTAGTAGATGCGAATGAAACAATAAATGAAGAAGAAGCTGATGATGGGATTGTGGTGTTATCTGAAGAAGAGGTTGATGATGCTAGTGAAGACGATGATTGGGAATAGTTTGTAATAATGTATTAATACTCATATGTTTTTACTTTTCTTGCAATTAATAAATATATTTGACGTATTTTGAATAACTTATATTTATTTTGCATCTTTGTTTTTTGTAGCCAAGATGAAACGCGGGATGCCAAATGCCCCTGAATCAGGATCTTCTTCGAGAGACCAGCACAGATCTGGTCGTGGAGCACCTAGACGTGGATCATCTGCAAATGGATCTACCGGACAGTCTCCATCAACTACTCAGAGAGATCAAGTAGTGACAACCCATGTATCACGTTTACCACCGTTGCCTACTACTTTTGAGGATTCATCTTCTAATTCACCAAATTTGGAGGATCTAGCTCAGACTGATTCAGGTATGGAATCTGATCGACATGATGATGCTAGTGGAGGCACTGGATCTGAGATCATTGATCGAAGGACCGACCTTTGGATTAATGGGTATGTAGATTTAAATTATGAATTGTTTGAATTCTGTTACATATTTTTTTTGAATGATTTTTTATTAGCGTTAATGATATGATTTAAACATTGATTTTACAGTGATGTGTTAGAGCCTGATATTAAAGTTGGGTGGTCACTACTTGGCCTTCTTGACTCAGCTTGGTTCCCTAATGCATGGACATGGGGTGCATTGATAGTTGATCAGAAATTGTTTTATTTCAACGAGTTCAAGGTTAAGCGTTACACTTATTACCAATTTACTTAAAGTATATGTAATGAATCTTGTTCTAATGTGAATAATTTTGGTTTTTTTTTTGTATATTATGTTGCAGAAAAAATTTCGATGGACATGTTCTGATGCTGATGTATATCACTTGTTTTGCGAAAGACTGGAGAAAAGATACGGTGATGTACTGTCTGAGATGAGAACACGGAAGAAAAAGCCTAGACTCACAGTGAAACCTGAAATATGGGCAGCATGGAAGAAAAAGTGGGAGAATCCATCATACAAAGCCAGATGTAAGCAAAACTCAAATAATCGGCGCAAAGGGGAAGATAATGGCTCAAGTCTAGCCACACATACTAGTGGCTCGAGGTCTATTTATTCCACTAAGAAGATTTTGGTAAGTAATCATTTTCCTTTTGTTCTCTCATGTTATTAATTATACACATAGCTTGATGATCAAATTGTGTTTGCATCCATTACATTTTCTTATACAATATAACAACCATTTTCCTGTGAAAAGATTGATTTTATAATGTTTGTAGTTGTAAACTATTGTAGATATTGTTGGTTATTTTGAGCCTTGTTTATGTCTAATTCAAGTTGATAAGAATGACAAAAAACATAAAAATTGTTGCTGATATTGTCGTTTTATAGCCACATTACAGCCTTTTTAAAGGTTTCGTTTGGTTATTTTGAGTGTTGTTTATGTCTAATTCAAGCTGATAAGAATGACACAAAACATATGAATTGTTGCTGATATTGTTGCTATTTACAGCCTCATTATGGTCTTTTTAGAAATTGTTTTGTTTGGTTAGGTTAGTGATATATATGAATAGGCTGATTGTAGCAGTTTTTTCAATTTGCTGCTATTTTAGAGATTGTTTTGTTTGCTGCTGTTTTACACTCCGGATTGAGTAGGAAAATACTGAGGCTATTATTAAGAGGTGACTCACCCATATTAACTCTAATAGACAATAAATAATTGAGACATGGTTATAAGTTTGTTTAAGTAATTTAGGCAATTCCCCCACTATCCTAGAATACCTTTTTCCATCCATATCAATTAATTCACCTTATTTTACTGTATTTATTATTTCTGCACTGATCCTAAACAATCAAGCTTGCCTCCGGCTAAACTCTCTATTTGTTGTTTTTATTAAATACCGAGACTAGGATAATTGAACAATTTCTCTGTGGATACGACACTTGTTGTACTACATCGATTAGGTGCACTTGCCTTTTCTTTGCCCATAAGTATATATATATTCACTATGTATTTTTGGCCAACAAGTTTATGGTGCCGTTGCCGGGGAAATTGATTCCATCAATTTCCCTAGTTTTCGGTACTTAATTTTTGTCTAATTTAGTAATTCACCTATTTAAATATTTCTGCTTTTATTTATCCATTTACTACTAATTTCACAAATCCTCACAAATCAAATTTCTTCTATGCATGCCAAACACTCGAACCCGAGGTTCTCCACTTATCAGTCCGAGACCCGAACCCGAGTGCACTTTATTCAACACAAGAAGAAATCAGAGAAATCAAAACATGGGCGATAACCAAGTCATAGATGAGACAGATCACGAAAATCAACAACGCTCCCTCTCTGATTACCACCAACCAGACACTGAAGGAAGAGCTTCAGCCATAATTCTACCAGAATTGACACCGGCACAAGCGGCACAATGGACTTTCAAGACCCACTTCATCACAGCAGTCCGTGATTTGGGAAAATTCAGTGGTTCAAACCCAGACGATGCTCCCAATCACCTGAGCTCGTTCCTCGACTTCTGCAATTCATTTGGAAAAACAGGTACCATCAATGAAAGAATTAGATTACAACTGTTTCCTCATTCATTGTCCGAAACATCATCAAAATGGTATAAAAGCCTCCCTTTAAGCTCAATCCGAACATGGGCACAAATGGCCAAGAAATTTCTTGCCAAATACTACCCCACAAGCAGAACAAGACAACTCATCGGAGAGATCAACACCTTCACTCAAGAACCAGGGAAGACTTTGTATGATGTGTGGGACAGATTCAAAGAGATGTTGATGAATTGCTCCCACCATGGGTTAGATGACCAGTCCCTCTGCCTATCCTTCTTCAACGGGTTGGATGACTCCAACAGACTCTTGGTAAACTCTTCAGCTAGAGGTAGTTTTATGACCAAGTCTCCTCAAGAAGGAATGGAACTTCTTGAAATCATGACTAACAACACAAGACAATGGTCAAGAAACAAGGGCAGAGCTCCAAGAGCAGCAGGTATACTCCACGTAGAGCCCACCGATCATCTCTCAGCACAACTGTCATCTCTCGCAAAAATGGTCGAAAAGATTGCTATAGCTCAAAAAGATACCACCAAATCAATAGCATCTTCATCTTCCACTTCAGAAGGGTGTGCTATCTGCGCAAGTCCTCACGATACCCATCTATGTGAAGGAAGAAACAACATCCAGCAACAAGAAGACATCAATTACATTGGTAACCACCCCAATTATAACTACAACTACAACAACAACACCCCGTGGAGAAATCATCCAAATTTCTCATGGAAAAACAATGATCAAACCCAAGGAGGGGGTAATACTTCCAACTCAACACAAGGTTATAGACCCCAACCAAATGCAAATATAGGTTATAGAGCACAAGGTGCCCCTCCAGGTATTCACCAACAATAACCGTCCTCATCCCCCGTTGATCCAAACGCGGAACTCAAAGAGATGATGAAGGGATTCATGTCTATGACTCAAAGCCAGCTCTATGCACAAGAAGCTTTCAACCAAAAAATCGAAGGTCAATTCAATCAAATCGCAGAACAACTTGCTCAAAGACCGCCAGGGACTTTCCCAAGCCAACCGAAGCCAAATCCAAAAGAGCAAGCCAAATGCATCTATGTGAAGGAACACAAGGAAGAAAAGATGGAGGTAGCCAAAATAGTTGAGGTTCCAAAACTTCACCCTTCCCTTCAAGAGTGGGTAATCGCAATCGAAACATCCAAAGGGAATATAGCTGAACTGGAAACCTCGGCCACAATCTATAAAAATCGCATTCAGTCCGAGAAGACCTACCTTAAGGAGTTGGTGGCCAGCTATGAAAATGAAAAGCTTGATTTAAAAGAAGAAGAGGTTAAGGCGATAACCTTGAGAAGCGGTAGAAAAACCAACGAGATTCACATCCCACATAGGTCAGAAGAATCCCAAGAGGATAATGAAGAAAGAGTTGAGGCTCCAATAGAAAAGACATCTCCCAGCATTCTCACTATTCCACCAGCTCCAAAACCTTCTCCACAAGAACCGCCTCTACCATTTCCCAACCGACTCCAAAAGCAAAAATTGGATACTGAATATGGGAAGTTTTGGCAGTACTGAAACAATTAAACGTCAACATAGCGTTTGTAGACCTCATTGCCAAAATGCCAAACTACGCAAAATTTCTCAAGCACTTATCTCCAACAAAACAAAATTGGTCGAAGTCGGTACCGTACCACTCAATGAAGCTTGCTCAGCTATTCTGAAACAACCACTACCTTCGAAATGCAATGATCCAGGCAGCTTCACCATTCCAGTCACAATTGGTAGCACCTCCTTTCCATACTCCCTATGCGATCTGGGTGCCTCCATAAATTTGATGCCCCTCTCCGCTTTCAAAAAGCTGGGAATTAGAGAATTGAAAAAGACCAAGATGACCCTTCAACTAGTGGATGGTTCGGTAGCTTACCCAAGCGGAGTGGTGGAAGATGTTATCATTAAAGTGGAACACTTATACTTCCCATGTGATTTTGTCATCTTGGACATCGAAGAGAACTCCACTACACCTCTCATCCTTGGACGACCTTTCCTTGCCACAGCCGATGCGCACGTTATGGTGGCCCGAAGGACAATCACCCTTCGAGCTTATAATGAACAGCTGGTATATCCATCAGGAAGGACTCCAGACAACAACTCCAAGGATCTCAAGCTTGTGAAGGACACATAATCACCATCTTCCCCACTTCTCTTTGTCACCTTTCCCGACGGAATGTCCATTACAGAGACACCACCACCAATCCCTGAAGAAAAACGGGACAAGAAAGGTAAACATGTATCCAGGTGGAAACTCAAAAATGCCTTTGAGTCATGCTTTGGATCTCCTCCTCATAACCACCCCCAGGTTTGATCTAACTCTTACTACGGTCTAGCCACAGACCTTAAAAAGAAGGGTAGCTTTTTCGGGAGGCAACCTGAATTTCTATTTTGCTTTCTATTACAGTCTATTTCCCTATATTTCAATATTTTTATCTTTTATTTACAAAAAAAAATATACACCCATTTATTTCATTGTTAGCCCCGGTATTGGTTTGGCTACCGAGCTCCGTTACTCTGAGGTTAAACATCGAGTATAGGGGAAGTTCTCCCACTATCTATCATTTTACAGTACTTCTATTTTATTCTGTTTCACTTTATCTGTTTGTTTTCCTTTTCAATAAATATGGTGAGTTTAATTACACTTAAGTTCTTCTGGCTGTATAAGATATTCTTTCCAGGAACATATTACGTCATTCTACAGCTGAACTCAAGTGTGGGGGAGCTCTGCTTAAACACTTTGCGAACTCTGGGGAGTACACTCTCTTTGCTTTGCACTTCAATTTTTCCATACTCCCTACTGCTTTGAATTGTGTGAGGTACTTGTTAGATTGCATGACCTCGTTAATTTAATTCTTCCTACGCAATGAGGACATTGCTCCAGTCTAAGTGTGGGGGAGGACTCACTTCTCTGTCGCTCGTCTTAAGTCTCTCTTGATTGACACATTGCTTAAAATGCTTAATCTCTCTGCTTATCTTGAGTTTGTCCAAATTCAAATCGTGGACCCTTTATATGTGGGTTGTTCTCTTTAAAAAAAATACTATTATGAATTGTGGGATAAAAGGTACAAATTTTTTCATTTTATTTACTTTTAAGGAGCATTTTTATGCGGTGCGACCAAATGATCTGAAATGGTTGGATTTTTATCGCTTAGGGTTTCCTTCTGTCTTCTTTCTTAGGGATTGCTAATGGGTGCTTCTCTGTAAAAAATAATAATAATTAAAAATAAACAAGGGACTTGCGAGACGCCATTGGTAACCAACAAATGAGAGTTGAGTGTTCTTAAATACAAAGGCTTGAAGCCTAAATATTATCACCTCATCTCTAATGCAAAAGTGAAACAAATGCATAATTCTATTTTTCCTTTTGTTTTCTCCTAAATGCCCATTCTTGAGAGAAGTTGGCCACGGTAAAAGTTCTCAAAGTTACCTAATCTTCAAAGAAGCACTCCGGATCATACCCCGAAACTCTATATTTTATTTTTACCCTAAGCACACCTATGCCACCAGTAGGTGACGGTTTACACTCCTCAGAAAGTTTAAGTTGCGGATTGTTCACCTCCTTATCATACCCTTCATAATAATATTGTTAGTATTGAGCATTCCCTACTTGCTTGGGTACATGGTTTAGCTTGAGGACAAGCAAAAGGTAAGTGTGGGGGTGTGATAAGTGTCCAAATGAGCATGATTTATGGGTGTATTTCATATGTTATATTAGCACTTTTCTTGCTCATTTCTCCACTTTGGTTAGTTTTCCTCTTGTTTATGTTTTATTGGTTATCTTACAGATTTATTGGTTAAACATGAGGAAAACCAAGCTAGGAGAAAATTAGACGAAGAGACGAACGCATAGGTGCAAACGGATCTAAAAACGGAGCTCAAACGAAGAATCTGGAGCCTGTCGAAGTTTGCAGAACAAGATGAGACGAAATACATGTGTCCGCGTAACCTCTACGTGGACGCAAATACGGACAAGAAGCAAGAGATCGCGTCCGTACGCGGACTCAAACTCGGACACGCGTCCGTACGCGGACTCAAATTCGGACACGAACAAATCTCGCCAGGACATTTGTGTCCTTACGCGGACAGAAACGCGGACGTCTCACGTCCTGATGAGCCCTATCCGGACACGAATCTGGACACAAACGCGGACACGTGTAAATGACTGCGCCAAATTCAGAAATCACGCGATTGAAGATTTGCACCGCCTTCGTTGTTTTTCCTCATTTGCGGCGCCTACAAACATATCTATCTACTACATCAATTGTATCAGGCGCCACATTCCTTAAATTCTTCACCCACGCCTGTCATAGCCTTTGTCTTCTTCTCCTCCTTTCTTCTATAAAAACCCACCATCTCCTGCTTCTAAACTCATCGATCGATCACCACAACGCTCATCAAAATTCACTCTCCCTCCATCCAAATTCCATTCACCATCCATACAACCACATCTTCACTTCATTTCCATCATTTCCCATCACCAAATAAGCCTAACTCTTCCATTTTCTAGAAAACCAGACGAAGAAGATGATCTGTACAAAACCAGGTCGTGTCCGCGTTTGTGTCTGCACAGCCCCCACACGGACAGGAGTTGTCCGCGTTTGTGTCCGCGTGGCCCCACCCGGACTGGACCAACTTGTACCTGTTTTGTTCGTTTTCTTCGTTCTACCAATATATCATCGTTTTGAGGTCGGCATAATCACAGAGACAAGCCCGGAAGTGAAACAACTCTCCCCAAAAATAGAGTTCTTTCTTTCCTCAAACTTTACTCTGTTTTAGTGTCTTTCTTTAATCTGTTTTTATTTCTGTCAATGGCTGAGTAATTTTTATTTGTATCCTAAGATAGGGTTTGATCCTAATATTACTTAAATAAATATTTATTACCTGTCTCATTTATTATACTTGTTTTTATTTCTTTCAATAAATATTGTTAAATGCTTTACGCGACAAACTACTGCATTTTTATGGTAACTATCAACATACTCCCTCCTATTCTTTATATTAGTCGTTTTAACAACTTAAGCTTTGTTCAAAATATGTGTCATTGTACTCTTATATTACATTTTTCTTCCTCCCGTACCCTTCTAAGCGAGCACACTCTCATACTCTTCTTTTTATTACTGAACGTGAACAGTCTATAAAGCACCCAAGTGACCAATGAATGGACGTGTTGCTCATGATGACATTCTATAAAAGTAAATAAAGGAGTAACCTTTCATCTGCCAATTTGTTGAACGTCCCATCTTAGGGTGCACAGAATAGGGACATTTTAGCCTGTAACACCCCATCCAACATTAACACACTTACAATAAACTGCAGCGGAAAAACAACTTCATCACATTACTTATCTTGTTGGTGTTACACGCCGTTAGCCACCCACGTGGCTAACAAGGCTAATACACATACATTGTACCGGTCTGATGGGCTAAATTCCCGAGCGACTACACATTACTATCCCTTTCCATTAACAACAACAACAACGTACACCTTTCAACTATACCGAGTATTTACAAACTGATGCCGACAACAATATCGGTCTTACTACTCCTACTGTATATACACAACATAAACGATTACCCATGTACAACGACTACCCCGTCCTACTCTCGAACGGCTTCCAGCTCTTTGTACCTGAAATAGGAAAAGAAGAGAAAGGGTGGCCCCCAAGGGGCTCAGCACCTTTGCTGGTATGGTAATCCCGCAGCCCACATGCTACCGGGCCACGCACAACTAATTTTCGTCTTAGCATGCGGTTGATTATATTTAAATCATGCATGTAACAGTAAACACACAACATTTAACATTTCGCCTCAATGGGCTCAACAATCGGATAATACATCCTACTTAATAAGTCACTCATGGTATTCATCATCCCTAGAGTGTTCCTCCTCTAATGGAGCTACTTCCTTAATAGACGACACCCCTTAAATCGGGTTATCCTTAAACGCCTCTTATCACAAACTGGAATCATATCCATGATCCACACACTCCACATTTTACACATAAACATACACTACATAACAACACTTAACAACACATTGCACGTTTCCACGTGCACAACATAACACCGCAATAGGTATTGCATCACAACAAAGACACATAACATAACGGGAATGGTCCTCTGAGAAACCGACCCAAACATTGTTTACACACTGGTGAGCCTAGAGAATGTTGCCAGTCTCATGATAAGCTCGTTACATAACTCGTTACCGTCTCGTTAAATGAACGGTTAACTTAACACAAGGTGTCTCGGATATAGTGATCCAAGCACACCGAAACAAACATAACAATAGTATGCCCCTGTGGCCCGACGTGAGTCAGTAATAGCCTTGGTTAAGCTAAAGGGAAGGTTGGGAACCAAATTGGAAAACAACCATAACATACAGAGAGGATCGAACCTGCTATGACAACGACCCCCATACTCACACGCGTGGCCGGAACAGACCGGACTCCTCACTCCCCCGTTAGCACTTGTTAGAAGTTCAACTTTGAACTTTGTTAAACAATCACAAACATTGGGTTAAGTCTTGTTAGACATACACAAGGGAAGAGAGTCATACATTCACATACAAACATCACACACAAACATCACATAACCAACTCACGCATAGCCGTGGTTAGAACGTTCCTTAAGTCGGAAACGTTGTTACCGGATACCGTTCTCCTACGTTTACCTAATAGTGGTTAACTAGCCCTTCAAGCGCATTCGAGGTTACCGGTATCGGCACGTAACATACAATAACAATAACGACTGTAAACTCGTTTCATGATTTATCTCATAACGTGGCAAACATACAGAAAAACACATTGGCATACAAGCCGGTGTAATCCGGTAGGACACAGGTTGCAAGAAAACCATACCTGTCACCGGAGTCCACATTACCACGTCCACTTATGTTCCTCGAGCGATTCTCGAACAACTGTTAACATCACATGTGTTTTATTACCATTGGGGTTTGCTTGATTATTTAATGCCTAATGCTTAACTTTCCCCATCATTACACATCATTTCTATACCTTAAAACAACAATTTTGGTCCATACAGTGGCCTGTCCGAACTTGTGTTCGAACTTCCAAGTTCGGACGCAAGCCGCGACCTAATACTGAAAACTATACACACGTCCGAACTTGTGTCCGGACTTCCCAAGTTCGGACACAGTTCGAGAGTAAATCCAGATAGAAACAGTCACGTCCGAACTTGTGTCCGGACTTCTCAAGTTCGGACACAGTTCGAGAATGAGAAAATCCTTTACCCAACAGAGCCTGTCCGAACTTCCATGTCCGGACGGAAGTTCGGACACGGCAAAATGCTCAACTTCTACACCTTTAAACACTTAGCCAAATTCCTCCAAAGCCTCCAACACTTATAGTTTATACTCCTTAAGTCCCTTAGTGATGATTCATGCCAATTCTAACCATTATACCAAGACATTTCTTCCACACAACATCATCATTCAAACATCCTTTTCTTACATATCAAAACTCCTTATGTCATTCTTACAATTCCTTTCCCAAGCTTACACTTCCTCCTTAATTTTTCCAAGTGGTATTTCACCAATATTGACCACTAACCAAGGTGTTTCCTCTACACCTTAACATTATCTCTCAAACTTCTTTTCTTACTAACTAAACCTCCTTTTTCACATCCCACCTAAACATCACTTATTCCTTGAATATCAACATTATCTAAAACTTAAACAAACTCCTCCAAGACTTAAATACATTCTCAAAGCACATATTGAATTCCTAGAACTTCCAAGACAATGCCTAAATCCTTGCATCACTCTAAATCACCTTAACACATGTTTTTCTTCCAAGTAACATTTATTCACCTTTAACACTTCCTAGATCACCAAGACCATTTAAAACACTTAGAACTTCTCACACATTTTCCCAAATTTGGCCATAGCTTCTCTTGTATATACTCACATCCAAAACACTTAGGTTTTTACCTTATTTCATTCAAAACACCTAAAATCCATCAAACACATTTTTATACACAAACTTCACACATTTAGCACTACATCACATATAGTGCATAACTTAAATTGCTTGGCACTTAGGCCCTTAAACACATGGCTCTTAGGCCCTTAAATTGCATAAACCTTAAACACTGAATTTCCCACATAAATAATGCCTTTGACCTGCAAATACACTCAACATCACATATGCCCTTAATAAACTCCTTGAGAGCATTTTACTAGCTCATTTGCCATTGGCTCCTTAGGTATTTTATTAAGCAAATCAGCTCATTTTCCTAAGGCATTTAAACTACATTGAGATAGTTTGTTTTACCTCTTTTCCTCTCAAATTTCTTTCTTGTTTCCTTGTAAAACCGGTAGGGCATTTGGTTCCTTTTCAACTATTAAACATTATACAAACATCATGAGTATTCAAGCTTAAGCTTCATC